>ML732288.1:0-100045 GCA_009176345.1 Aspergillus leporis | reverse complement strand
CCTAACAACAATAAAGGTTCAACATATGATTTGTTAGTATATCTAATATGTGCTTTATTTACATACTATTATAAATTTAGTAGATTTTTTTAATGATTTTTACGCCCTTGTATTTTAATATTTAATAAAATACACAAAAATACAATTATATTTACTATATTAAGAGAATTATAGAAAGTAAGGGTCTCTGTATTTAATATATTAGAATACTATATAAGATAAACCTCTCGGCATAGCTACAGCTTATCTCGACTTGTCATTGCTGAGATATCCGATGTTTAAAAGTGGCCATTTTATATGGGATACGGGGCTGGAACGCTCGCCTGTGTGGAACGCTCGCTTGTGAAATACGTTATGTGTTATTTAGTAGCTTATAAATTATTTTTTAAACTACTACTACTAGTACTATTTTTTATAATTTTAAATTTTATAATTTATTATCCTAATTTAATAAAAATTAGTAATATATTAATTATCTTAACTATCTCAAATACTCCTATTATAAGTAGTAATTATAAAAAAAGATTATTATTCATACTATAAATTATCTAAACACTAGATGAAGAACTGTCCTTAAAGTCCCTTAGATAACACATCTATTTGGTTTATAATCGAATTAAAGGCTCTTTAACTATTGTATGTTACAAGCTTTAAAAACTCACTAACTCTTCTTTTTCTGATTGATGTCAAGGAATTCGGTCGAGTCGCCTGACTTTGAAAGAGGGGGTAATATAATAATCTTATTACTTAATATTATATTTTCAACCACCGCGAGGTTCACACCGCCGAGCGGTCCAATTTCTCCACGCATCCTATTTAATCTAAATACTAATCTTTCAACGCGTCATCTCTTCACCAGTATCATTCAGAATGCCTCTTTCTCAGGAGAATTGGGTTTAGATAGCACTATCTACCTCTATTTTAAAAAATTTAATTAAAAATATAAGTTATTGTCGGAAATAATATCACGTGATCCAACATCATGTGATAATTTCATATTCTTAATCATTCTATGCATGATCTATACAACTGTATCAATCTATTTTATCATTCTATTTCTTATAATTCATGAATTTCTATACGATTCTATGCAATTCCATTGCATAAACATGACGTTATATTGATCACACAATCCAGACATCAGGTTTATCATTATTTAATATAAATAGACCTACAATTCCCAGATGTTCTAAAGATCAGATTGCTCTGATTAGATTGTTCTGACTCAATTGCTCAGATCAATTTATAGTCAATCTTACTATTCTTATCTATCTATTTATCATATCTATCTAGTCAATCTATCTAGTTTTAAGAATCTTATTTGATCTTATCTTCTTGATCTTATCTCTATCTCTATCTTCATCTTATCTTATCTTTTTGATCAATAATTCCCCTGACTACATGCCTCTAGAAATCTAGATATATCTTACCTAGACTTTCCGTCAGTTATTATATTCTATATACCTAAAACAACTCTGCTTAGAAGGCTTAAATAAATTAAATTATAATTAAAAACATACTAATAATCTTAATTATATTTTATTAAGAAAGAAATGCTTCTAAAATAGTTATTAGAAATAGATGAAAAGGGATTTCTAATTCAACCAAAGGTTCTATGTGGAATGGTTTAGATATTACTTTGTAAGTGTTTATAAGATCACCCTGTAAATGTAGATATTAATTAGACTTAAAAATCTACTAAACACCATCCTGAAATATGCATAAGATATACAAGGCAAATAACATATTAATATACTAGGCAGGAGGATCTAAAAGTTATAATATCTTAATTTTAAACTATATATACAACTAAGCAAGAATATAGTATTTATGAAGATAATATTTAGAATTTTAATAAAATAGGTCTTATAATAGAACTTTACTTTTAAAATTATTACTATGATTGATCACAGTGAGCGGCCACACAAAGTTATTTAGGATAACTAAGAATAGGTTATTATTATTAAAATAATTAATTTAAAATATATATATATCTTATTAATTATTATATTTAAAATAAATTATTAATAAACTATCTAGTTCTAAGAACCTAAGCTAGCTAAAAACTAGTAGATTATAACTAACCAAAATGGTTGGATAACTAATAAAATAGGTGTTTTCTGGTTAAAAAATGTCTTTGAACTATTTTCTAAGCGCTATATGACTGGTGCTAAGCGGTTACTTATTTTAGATAGATATAGCTGTAAAGGATCTACTTGTCAGGGTAGACGGCCTGTTAATTAGGTAGGAAACACTAGGAATCTAAGAGAAGGAACTTAGAATAAGAGATCTATTTTAGTACAAAACTGAATCTTAAGGAATTAGAAGAATTCTATAGTTATTAAGATATCTTGGTCTCTTATCTCCAGTAACCCTTCCACATAGCTCTGGCGTTGACATCATGACTTGTTGAGAACACTATGGAGTCTGTGTTGGTCCGGGGCGGTCCCACTTAGTAGGGCATTCCGTAGGTAATCCGTTACAATAGTAGCCATCTAACTACTAATTTCGATAAGTTCTGCAAGCAGGATGTAATTATTTGTCTCTGCATGTCTATACATGCTTCACAGCTTCTTCAACCGCTTGATGTTGGTGTTTTTAACCTGCTTAAACGCGCGTGGGGAAAGCTTTTGGAAAAACGTATGGTTGCCGGCAACAATCATATTGATAAAGAAGACATTTTATCTTTATATTTAAACACGTGAGTAGAAGTATTTACTTTAGTAAATATTTATAGTAGTTTTATAGGGGTAGAATTTAAATCATTTAATTAAGAATAAGTTCTTTCTAAGCTTATATTTCAACTACGTACATCAATACTATCACTAGTTGAAGGCTCAATTTCTTCTACTTTTCAAACTTCTCAGAATACTCACCAGCTAGATTGCAAGATGTAGCTTATAAAATAGTTTTAATAATCAAAGGAGGTTTTCTAGTAGTCTAATTACTTATATTTAATATTTTAAAAAAACTGCGCAAATAGCAATAAATATTAATCTTTTTTTTACAGCAAGAAATCAAAGCTTCACAAGCTGAGAATAAGCAAGAAGTTAGAAAAAGAACAAGACAATATATTATACTAGAAAATAACACTCTTTTCTATATAGAAAGGCCAAATTATGTTTAACAACTTAATAAATTATTTAATAAGGAGTCTGATGGACCTCCCCCAGTGTCAGGAGAATAGTATCAAACAGTATTGCGTGCCTTAGGCTATATAGATGTGTTAGGGTTCATCCCTATATTGGTTCCTCAGGCACGAATATCGGTATTTTGGTAACGGGCATGTGACCCATGAAGAGGTTATATAGGCTCAGAATAGGAGCTGGTTATCCAAAACTAGCAATTAGTCTTGTATCAATACTACCAATACATTTTCTACCACGCTTTCTCATATATAATAGTCTCACACTTCTGCGAAAGGAAAAGAAAAAAAAACAATAAAGAAATAAATTAAATAGTAATGTTATGTGTATATATATATATACATATTTATTTATTTTTTCCACAGTTAAATATACTCTGTATAGCGTAAAAGCGCTAAATAACTGCCAAGATCTCATGGGCCACGGCCTGACCCTGATATAACCGCAATTATATGGGGTTAGATGACCGGGTGGGCCAGATAACTAAGTTATCTAGGGGGCGGCGCGAGATGTCGTGACCTTTGATACCTGTCCATATACCATATCACGTGCTTTGTTAGGGTAAGTTCCTTGGCCGAGAAAACTTGAGGTGGGTATTTGAACTTGGTAACCGTTATCCTATGGATTCTACTTTGTTCCCCCCCACCTGATAAGTGAGCTAGATAAGGAAGGGTCCGTAACATATGCCTGAAGATTTCCTAAAATATCATGAGGAGAATAGCGGAAAAGTGCAAACTGACACTGTTATAACTTACAAGTTATAACCAGACCAGGTGTAAATAACTAATATTCATAAATTTAAATTAGTAAAATATATATGATATAATTTTCTAAATATAGTTAGTTTAAGGAGGTCTATGCAAATATAGATTTTATGCAGATATCCGCATCCCGCATCCTATTCGCGCGGATTTGGATTTGGATTTGGATGTGGATATGCCGAAGTCTAGTTAGGCAACATCATTTTAAATGGCCAATAGATTAAGTCTAGATGTTACTCGTCAAAACAATTTCCTGTATCTCTGACTGACAGAGACTCTTGATGAAGGAAGCAATAATACAGAAAACAAAGTAGCTAGTAACCTTTCTAGTCTGTGGACCTTACGGCTTTTACACGACCTTCTTGAACATCTCTGCTAACCCCCCATCACGTCCAATCTTCAGAGGACAGAACAAGAGCAACAAAGCCACCTCTTGTTAAAAGTGAGTACTATGCGACACGGATAATCCTCAGATTTTCAGACAACACCAGCCAGCTAAAAAGAGCTGCCACTGACAGGCGAACTTGCACAACAGTAACAATGGGAATACCGCGTCTTAGGCGGCATTTACATCCATTTTCCGAGACTGTCTTATTGGAAGGCAGGCTGCATAATCGACATGAGCGAGCTGCCTATGTCCAGTCTGTTGTAATTGATGGACCTAGTCTCGTGTACCATGTTTTTTGTCGGTTGCTATCTTGGTCAGATTTGAGAACTGGGTTCCCGGCAGCACAGCCAACGTGCGACGAAGTAAGTTGTGGGGTTATGACATATCTCCTGCTATTGACTATCGCCGGTGTCAAGATGTATATCATGCATACGCTCCCAGCTTCCTGAATCGTGTTACTGATCTTTATCAGAGAAAAAATATGCTTCGATGGTGCTTTACCATCTAGGAAGCGGGAGACACGCCTTTCTCGATTAGAGAAGTCAAGAAAAAAACTTGAACTACTTCGCATGAAGACACAGTGCGGCCTTCAACAGCTCAATGACTCCAGTGGAAAGTGTGCAATTTCCCTTGTAAACGTTCTACGGAGCCGACCCTTGCCTGTGAGATTTAATGACCTTCCTGAGAACCCATTTATTGTCCCCGCAGTGCTTGAGGATCTCAGATATCGATGGAACAAGGAAAATATCCTTATTATGGCGAGGGACGTCTTATGCATACAGTCCGTTGAAGCTACAGATCTCCATTGGGCGGATATTACCATAATGGTTCCAGGGGAAGCGGATGCCTACTGCGTCCACATAGCACAACATACAGGTTCTTCTGTTTTAACGAACGATTCAGATCTTCTTCTCTATGATCTTGGGCATCAAGGCTCTATCATTCCCCTGGACTCGATCGAGCTTGTGGGTGGGGATGTTTCAAAACCCAATTTATTGAAATGGCAAATAAAAGCCCTGAGGTTAAGTCCTGCGTTAATTGCCCACCGGCTGGGAATTTCAAACATGCTGCGCTTCGCATTTGAACTAAAGACTCACCCTAATGCGGGATTGGCAGAACTAGTGCAGCGAGCAAACAGTACTAACACGGGATCAAAAGAAGCGCTAGAGTATCAACTTTTCATCCAAGAATATCAAGAAGACTTACATGCGAAAGGGAGACGAGATTTACTGTCTATCCCTCACCTTGATGCACGGGTTTCAGAGCTGTTTTGGCAGTATGAATTTCCACACACCCATATGTCCTTGGAGGCTCCACAGATGTATCTTGCAGTTCTGAACGAGGACCATGCAAGACGGTGTGCATGGGCCGAGGGCCGTTTGTATCGAAACATTGCATACTCAATTTTGAATACCTCCCGCCCGGCTTGCGAAAGATTTGCTTTTATCGACGAACTCGTCCGACGGGGCGGTAGAATTACCGTGGATAGGATGGCTCTTGGTGATGAAGATTGGGTTATGAGGGAAACGAGGCTACTTTGTGCACGCCTGAGGTCAGTAGAATCTGAATTCAGTGGTGACTCGACTTCACCAGCGTATTGGATCATGTTTGCCCTTTGTGAACTATATGGAGGAGACTTGAGATTCGCCATTCCCGACCCTGCGAGATTGAGTCGCTTTCTTATTTTGGGACGCATGGGAAAGAGGTTTGACTGGACGGATGTTCATCTCACTGCGCAGATCCAGTCAGTGCTCTATTCATTAAGGATCCTGCGACAGTTAATCGAAATATCTAATGCTATTCATGATCTCATGGTGGAACTGAGATCCTCACTTATCAATCTCCCGCCATTACATGTTATGATGGGCTCAACGCCTAGCATGATGAAAGAGTCTCTTTACAAGCACAGTGTCAATGAATTTGTGAAGCAGATCATGCAGCTCTTAGCAAAAGAACATAGCATTGAAGCTGCTGATAATGTGGAAACGACAAAGCACCCATCTTCTGCGCCATTGGCTACACAAGGACAGTGTGAGCCTCAAGCAGGCAATCCATTCAAGAAAACAGACAACATGTACGACATTTTACCAGTGGGATGAGCATACCAGCAGATGATGCCAGATTGTAACTTTGTATGCAGTCAAAATACCATTAAGATAATAACGACAGAGTATGTAAATATCTTAAATGTACACTGTACTATATGATTATTCACTGGCTTGGACATTGAGACAAAACAAACTAGCGCGAAGATCTCAGAAATCCCACGACACCGCGGCAATACCCGATCAATTCGGCCAAGCGCTGCCCTTCGCGTTGTTGTGCCAAACTCCAAGTAATCAATGCCTCCCTTAGCGCCTGATTTTCATCGGATTCTGAACATTTCACTACAACGTCGGCATGTATCTTCAAAAATACTGCCATCCAAGCGTTGACAAGCTCAAAGTCCTTTTTCAAGGTAAGACGAGCAGATAGTGCGAGGACGAAATCTGACAGTTCAGAATGACCGTCGTGCAGCCGAGGATCTAGTGACCTGATCTCAAGGTCGGTTTTTGCCGGAGACATAGATTTGAGCTGCTCGATAAATGGTTCAAAGTCCCCTGTCTCGCGACCGGACCGTAAGAGAATGGCGAACCGAGAGCTTGCGATGCTGGCAGTAATAGAATGCTGCATCTTGGCGACACGCGACCGCTCAGCGGTGGTACTTTCAGCCAAGAAACTGAGATCAAGATCTCCTCCGGAATCTCCTTCCTCGGAAGCTACTGGGAGGAAAAACGGAGCCTTCTCGGGAGCTTTGGGCGGGTCTTTCGGTTTGTTCCGTTCCTATAAACGGTTAAAGACAGCCCCCAATGCAGGAAAAACAGATAGGGGAAAGACAAAGTACCTTGACTAGATCCAAATGAAGCAAGGTCTGCCACTTGCTTTTGGGAACGACACTGAGCGTGACCATGTCTCGACTGAGCTGTTCTGTGGATAACACGGGTCCTTCGGCATCACTTGACAGGTCATCTTCTGAAAATGCGGCTTCGATAGCCCCTACCCCATTCTCACCAGAGATAGTAGGGACCCCAACATCTGCAATGTCGGTTTCATCCACATTCTGGGTTGATATGGGTACAAACAAACTTCTGTTAGACCAAAGGTTGATACCTAGTCCATCAGCATGGGCAGTGGCTAAATATTCGCCTGTGGCCGACATAGCTAACGCAGTACATGTACTGGGAACGCGGAAGAGGTCAATAAGGTGTCCTGTAGGCAGATCCCACACTCGGATTATAGAATCCATGGAAGCGGCAATAATCCATCGCCCGTCGGCTGAAAATACGAAGTCATTGATTTGGCCAACGCATCCCCAGAATTCACGAACAACCTTCCTCGTCTCTATGTCGACAACACGGATTGAAAGGTCATCGCAGCTGAATGCAACTAGTTCGCTTGTACTGTTATACCGAAGTCCAGTGACGGATGTCATTGGATACCAATCGAGTTCATCAAGGAGTAGACCCGAGATAAAGTCCCAGAACTAGATGGTTTTTAAAAATAAACCGGGTTAGTCCAAGAATGACGGAGTGTAGGGTCAGGTTTTTAAACTCTCACCTTGACTTTCCCATCGAGACCACAGCTGATAACGACTTGATTCAGCCCGTCAATCACTACCCCAGTAACTGCTTTGGTATGCTTTGCATAGTTGCTGTTTGTAATAGCGACGGAATTCGCAATTTTTCTGGCATTTTTCTTGGAGCCAGGACTGGGGAAACTCTGTCGGTATAAACCCGATTGCATGTTAAACATATCGATGCTACCTCCTGCTGAACCAACCAATGCAAAAGTACCACATTGGGAAACGGCGACACTCTGATACGGTAATATTTCTCAATTAGTGGTTAAAAGGCACTCTGCATTATAGGACTGTCACTTACCTTGACTTCCGTTTTATCACCCGTTTCAAATGCCCAACGCCCAGCCTTCTTCTTTCCCCAAAACCAAGTTCGAGCAAATTTATCCCCACGATGACCTGTCAAAATACTTTCCCAGCCGGTTTTATTCGAGGCATTTGTATTCATCGTCTTCGGATTCGCCCAGATTGGACCAGATGTAGTGACACCCATTCCTCCGTCGCGATTGAGAGAACATGAGATGCAGGTCACCTCCGGTGCCCTGAGATTTCGTGCTCCATTCGCGGAGGTTGAACTAACAATTTTCTTCGCTTTGTGTTCCATGGCTCCCTGGGAGATCTCGGTACTCTGGCTATCTTTCCGCACACTGAAGCTCCAAAGACTGCAATCCTTACTTGCGCTCAGTAACCACTTACCACCGAATTCCGAGCCGTCTGAGGCGGAAGGTAAGAAACCGAGGGTTGTAACTGCGGCAGAGTGACCGCTTCTCGAGTGAAGGGGCCTGGGGATAGGAGAAAACGGTAGCTCGTCGAAGATCCATGTCCTGAGGGCGTTATCCTTCCCAGTTGAGACCAAGATAGGCTGACCATCCAAGAATTCAATATGGTTCACCCCCAATCCAGTTCCCTCCACAGCAGCTCGATGCGCACTGCGAAGCGTTCCCATCAACCTACCACCACTGTTTAAGTCCCACATTGTGATATCTCCGCTGTCTATGCAAGCTGTTGCCATGACACCTGATTTCCGACCATCTTCGCCCGCGCCTAGGCCATCTGTCCGGAAAGAAATTGAGGTCACCCGTGGACCATCTGGTGAGTCTGCCCGCAAGGACAATACAATCTGATCAGTCTCGACATTGCGAATAGATAGCGCGCCACTTTTGTAGGCGACTGCAATCAGACATAGCACAGGGGTTGGTTGAAGCACAGTTACAGCGCCAGCTTTTGACGATGCTGGCAGCATTGTGTGAACTAATCTTCCGGTCTTCACGTTCCAAATATCAATGCCCCCATCAACTCGCCCCACAAATATCTTGTTCAAGTAAGTTGGCATAGTGCATACTTGACCCGTGTAAATTTGTTCTCCGGGAGAGTTACTGGCGCGAGGAGGCACTAAAGTGGTGTAATACTCATACGATGCATTTTTCCATACCTGTACTCGTTTGTCGCTGCAACCCACAATCCACGAACCAAAAACAAGAAGCCGCACAATCGGCTCCGTGGTGTCCTTGGAAGTCTCAAGGGATGCGATCCTTTTGCCTCGTTTGAGAACCCATACCCCTCCAGGAGAACCCGTTCGGAGGTTGCCCCATGCTACAAAAACCTTGTCCTGCCATGCGAAGGTAGCCGTAATAGTATCAGGAGTTTGAGGCCGACTGATAAAAACAAGATTTAATCCTCGTCGTAAATCATAAGTTTGCACTGAGCGTCCAGCTGAGGTCGTGATCTGATAAGTTGTTTTGCCCAGACGAACAGATGTAAAGGGAACTGTTGTGGGAGACACTAGCCCTAAGGTCTTAAACGAAGGATGTCAGCTAGCAGAACGAGAGGATGCAAATTCAAGAAGCGACGACGCTAGAATGTAAGGAAGACGGAAAATGTTAAGCGTACTCGAAACGGGGAAAAAACTTTCGACCCAGCCGTTTGTGGCCCTGTGCCATGATCTATGATCTTCTTCTGCCTCTTGGCCAGTGGCAGGTCAAAAGCATCATCGGCAACGGATGGCATTGTATAGGGGAACGTAGGCAGCTCGTTATACGCAGGTTCGTGTGGCAACGCAGCTGCCGCATGAATTGAGATCTCAAAGCCGTTCAATTGTATTTTCTGTACTCAATTTCTTGCCGCCTTCATTTTTTCTGCCGGTAAAACAGATTCGGGAAGTCCGTGTAGATTCCTTGTCTAAGTTCCATTAGGTATTACTATTGGACTGCGGTTTTCAAGTAGGAGGTCTCGAAGACAGGATCCTATTGGTAGGAAAGTTTCACCGCCCTGATGTACTTACTCCTTGGTAGGGGAAACACAGTACAGGTACGGAGTATGCCTGATTCAAAATAACCAATGGTCCAAGGGAAGTTAGATTATTTGGAGTTAATGTATCAAAATTCGAGTGGCTTGTACTGTAAGTCCAAGATTAAGCTGTTTATCACAAGCCTTCTGATATGTAGTAGAAAGGGTAGGTTTGCATTATTATTTAGTACTATGTATGCAGCTCCAGAACTCCTTTACGTGGGCAAACGGAATTAGTACAAGATCCCAAGGCCCACTTCATGCGCTACCACACTGTTTACGGAGTAGCACCTACCCCCTATTTACAGTAGGTAAAACTTGGCTCATCAGCTTGGTTTGGAAGCCGAAAGTTAATGACTTGGGTCCTTAAAAAACCATCTCGTTTACACTAACGAGTAATATGTTTCTATGATTATCTATACTCAATTTCTGTTTTTATCCTCTTTGTTGCCATGGATCATACTGAAAAGCACTAAATGCCGTACATCGCTTTCCTGGCTTGGTACTGACCCTGGAAATTGCCTACTTTTCCGGCATGTAGAGATGCTAAATAAGTAATAGATATAGGTCTTCATTAGAACTTTAATGTAGAGTAGCTTCATCTAAAACTACCTGCTATTTGAGAATCCTGAAAGATCTATGATAGGCTATCCTAGAAGAAACGAAACACAGGACCTCGGAGCCTACTGCCCTGACCACTTTAACACAACAGTAAATCTAGATATTCCCTGGCAGATTCGTACCGCCTGGTAGGCCGCCGCATTGCTTTGCATGTAGTAGGTAGCCAGGTAGCCATTGGGCAAGCAGCTCGGTGCAAGCAAAAAAATTTAATCCGAGGTTATTGCTACTTTACGCACAGAATTTATTTTTACACGTTGCCACCAAGTCTTGCCCGTTGCCACTGGGGGTCACATGCTCATTCCATTCGCCCGTCGACCTCCTTCGGGTACATCGGGGAGACCCCAACCCCCTGCGCTCGAGGGCGCTTGACCTTATAAACACTAGAGGTGATGAGTATGGTAATAAGAGTAAGGGTGAGTGGAAATACCATGCCAAGAAAATATCTGGTTTGCGATGAGCTTTCTGTAACTAGTGATGCTGAGCTGCGACCCCGTAGCCCATTCGTGGTTGCAGATTTGTCGTCTTCTGGGTTATTACTAAGCGAACCAACCAAGTGGCAGATGATATGGAGTGTGTATACAGGTCACTCGTGCAATTACTTTTGGAGTACTCCCAAACACGTCAATCTTGGTATGATGTAGCATCATTTGAAGAAGGTAACCAAGAAACAGCCAGAAGGGGGGTGGCTGTTGGGAGGAGGGATAAAGAAAAGAAAAAAATTCACTGTGGCAATAATGCCTCCCAAAAGTGGTAGTGACGTACAGTACGAAGATAACATAGTGTTAGTACAGAATAGTAGGACAATACTGCAGAATTTATTTTTTATCACTCCCTCGCTCGATATCCAATCAAATATACAGGTAATGGTTTAACTTTCTAGGAGTATAGGTACTCTGCCCTGGTCAATCAATGTGATAACCACATACTACGCAGTCCTCTCCATCTCTCTCCGGGGCCCCTTAGCTCTCTGGGAAGCTCGATAGAACCATAGGACGGGTCAGAAGCAAGCCCATCGCCGCTCACCCGCCACCTCGCCCTTCCAGCTCCATAACGGTCCAATTCTACCGCGACCTTCGATCCTATTTCCAGACCTAGCAACAGTTGTGATCGTCGTTGTTATTATTATATTGCTGTTCAGGATCTGCTCCATTTAGCATGGATCGCGATTGTGACCGTAATAGCGGTCGTTCCGATGGTGTTGACTCTTCTAATAGCAGCATAGAAGGCACTACGAGATTAGCTGCATCTTTCTCAAGCGCAGGTGCTGATCAGACAGATAAGACATCATCCTCTTCGTTCTATGACACTGCAACATCCGTTGCCTTGAGAGGAAATCTACATGGCATGCAGTCCCACCAATCCAAGGCTTCCAAGTCCGATTGTATGCCTGATAACCAGACTGCAAGTCGCAGTAATCATCCTTCTACCCGCTCTTCCAGCAGGGCACCGAGAAGACTCAGTGGCAGCACAGCTGCAAGCTCCGTTGGTGAACCTGAGCTTACAACCCCGAGTCTAGGGAGAATTGGCGTTTGTGCCTTAGATGTCAAAGCTCGCAGCAAACCCAGTCAAAACATTCTAACACGTCTTCAATCTAAGGGTGGATTTGAGGTAATTGTTTTTGGCGACAAGGTTATCCTTGACGAAGCTGTAGAGAACTGGCCTGTGTGTGACTACCTTATTGCTTTCTTTTCAGACGGATTTCCATTGGACAAAGCCATTGCATACGCGAGGCTTCGGAAACCGTTTTGTGTCAACGACTTGCCGATGCAAAAAGTCTTATGGGATCGACGGCTTTGTCTGAGGATATTAGACAACATGTGTGTTCCTACGCCAAAGAGGATGGAAGTCAGTCGAGATGGTGGTCCAACACTAGAGTCTCCTGAACTTGCCCAGCACGTTTATCAGCTGACCGGAGTCAAACTTGATGGCCCCGATGACGGTACTGGGGGAGGCCTTCCCAAAACAAAGAACGTGGAAATGTCCGACGATGGAGACTCTCTGATCGTGGATGGGAAGCTCTTCAGAAAACCATTTGTCGAGAAACCGGTGAATGGAGAGGATCATAATATTCACATATACTTTCCCAACGATCAGCAGTATGGCGGCGGCGGCCGGAGGCTATTCCGAAAGGTTGGGAATAAGAGCTCAGAGTACGATCCTGGCTTGGTTGTCCCCAGGTCAGTGACGGAAAATAAATCCAGCTATATTTACGAACAATTTCTGAGGGTGGATAATTCCGAAGACGTCAAGGCTTACACCGTCGGCCCAGATTTTTGCCATGCAGAAACACGAAAATCTCCCGTAGTTGACGGACTCGTTCGTCGTAACACTCACGGAAAGGAGCTCAGGTATATAACGAAACTGAGTAAGGACGAGGCAGCAATTGCTTCCAAGATATCGAATGGATTTGGCCAGCGGATTTGCGGCTTTGACATGCTTCGTGTTGGTGATAAAAGTTTCGTGATCGATGTTAATGGCTGGAGCTTTGTCAAGGACAACAATGACTACTATGACAAGTGTGCCAGTATTTTGAGAGATACTTTCTTAAATGAGAAGCTCAGACTTGAAGCGACGTTGGAACTTGAAGCGGTTCAACCAGATTCGAGCCATTCCTGGAAACACCCTGTGTCTCACAGACATACATTGAAAACTCTATTGAATTCTCCCAGTGCATCCAAGCTCTATGGAAGCCCTCCAGGACACAAAAGCCCCGATAATGCTCCCTCGGATTCTATCGTTCCAGGGCTACCAGCCCCTTCTACATCTGAGGCCACGGACAATGGGAAAAACCACAAAAAATCGAGCAGGCGAGAAAGATTCTCGTTTTCAGGTGGTTTTATTCCCCAGACTGCAAATTCGACTGTCATATCAGTGGACTCAATTGATAGTGTCCCTCCACCTCCAGCTTCCAAACACTCGTGGAAGCTGAAGGGCATGGTGGCAGTCATCAGGCACGCAGATCGCACGCCGAAGCAGAAATTCAAATTCACTTTTCACAGCCAACCTTTCATTGATCTTCTGAAGGGACACCAAGAAGAAGTGGTGATAAAAGGGGAGGCTGCGCTAGCCAGTGTATCTGACGCAGTTGAAATTGCAATAGAGCGCGGCCTTGAAGATATGGATAAGCTTAAACTGCTTCGTACCTCCCTTGCGAAGAAGGGTTGCTGGCCTGGGACGAAGGTGCAGATAAAGCCAATGTTTCGTAAACGGAAACTAGAAGAATCACATGGACAGATACAGCTACCCGCTGAGTGCACCCGGGGGTTGCCTGGGTCTCCCGGCGCCGGCGAAGCGCTTGGAGGGAATGTGGATCTGAGTAGGACTCAAACACGGAGCGACTCGATATCCGGTGCCACTTTCTCGAGGTTCTCTGCCGCAGAGAATGATCTGACCCTAGATAAGCTCCAGCTTGTAATCAAATGGGGAGGAGAGCCGACTCACGCGGCACGCTACCAATCTCAGGACCTTGGTCTAAATATGCGTGATGACTTGAAGTTAATGAATAAAGAAGCCTTGAACAATGTCCGGATATTCACAAGCTCTGAACGAAGAGTGAGCACCAGTGGTAAGTCTATGCACCCGCCTGCCTGGTAGGTAGCAAGCTAAGTGATGTTTACAGCTCAAATCTGGGCTTGCTCTTTTCTTGATCAGAAGGAGCTACCGGAGGATTTCATACAAGTCCGAAAAGACCTTTTGGACGACTCTAATGCTGCGAAAGACCTCATGGATAAAGTAAAAAAGAAATTGAAGCTACTTTTGCGAGAAGGTTCCGCACCGTCGCAGTTCACATGGCCCAAAGATAACATCCCGGAACCTTCAGTAGTTCTCGCTACAGTTGTTGAACTTATGAAATTTCATCGGGATGTCATGAGACACAATTTTCGAAGGCTCGAGAGCTCCTCAAGTCGTTCATCCGAGCCGTACCCAGTCAACGATGATTCGGCTGACCCGCACGCCGAGGCCCCCGCGTTGGCTTCCATTCAGGGACGATGGTGCACCGGGGAGGACCCCATGCTCTTCAAAGAGAGGTGGGAGAAACTCTTTGCCGAATTCTGTGATACGGAAAAGGTTGACCCCAGTAAACTCTCCGAGCTGTATGATAGTATGAAGTTCGATGCTCTTCACAACCGGCAGTTTTTGGAGTGGGTGTTCATGCCTCCAGATAGCGATGATGGTGAGGAAGAGGGAAGCGATGCCCATGGGAAGAGCACGACGCGAAACGCTGCTACCGGGGACACCAGGCCTGGCAATGAAAGTGCGGACCATGAAAGGACTGAGGAGCACGCGGAAAATCCAAAACTTGCGCATCGGCTCGGGTTGAAGCGACGAATGCATGCATTTGAATCGATGCCCCATTTCAGAGCATTAGATGATACATATGATCATTACTTTAAGTTATACCCCGGCTCAAGCTCCACGAAGGCCAAGCTAGATGGAAGACTATCGAAGTTGAGAGAGTTGTACAAACTAGCAAAGGTTCTCTTCGACTATGTTACTCCCCAAGAGTATGGGATTACCGACACGGAAAAGCTGGAGATCGGATTGTTAACATCTTTGCCCCTCCTTCAAGAAATCGTCAGGGATCTAGAAGAGGTTCAAGCCTCGCCAGATGCTAAGTCTTTCTTTTATTTCACAAAGGAGTCTCACATCTACACCCTCCTAAATTGTATCTTGGAGGGTGGCATACAGACCAAAATCGCTCGGCGGGCTATCCCCGAGTTAGATTACTTGTCTCAGATATGCTTCGAACTCTATGAAGCCAAAGATTCCGAGTCGTCGACAAATTCCTACTCCATTCGCATCTCGATCAGCCCTGGCTGCCATGCTTTTGATCCACTTGACGTACAGCTCGACTCTAGGCATGCAATCGGCTGTGCCCCCAGGCGAAGCCTAACGGCTCACCAAGATTGGAAGAACGTGATTGAAACTCTCAAAGCAAAATTCGACACGTAAGTAATGTCTAGTTGGTTATATGCCTTTACGTTAATCATTGCCAAGCCGGTGCTGACAAAGCTTTTAGAGTCAAGCTCCCAAAGACATTTATCGCAGTTAACCTGAGTGATAAGCATGTACCCAGTCCATGAGAAATCTTGACAGTCCTGTAGAATACAAGCATCCGGTGAATATCATTATCACACTTTCCTAGCTATCAACTAGCCCCTCGTAATATATTTGCTAGCCATTGACACTTATGCTTACAAAAGAAGAGAGCTGTCATTGATTGCAGTGCTCCGGCGTGTATGCCCAGGAGTGTACCCCATTATTTAGTCCGTTTTGTTAGTTACGTATCGTTTGTAGATTTCAGTACTGCTAGTCCTAGGGTTGGAGCAGACTGTCACTTGAAAAGTTATCTCATGTGAAGTACAATTACCCCAGACAAGAAGATTGGATAGGTAGGTACTAAATAGGTAAGGTAAAGTGCATAAATAGCCTGATATACGGAGTGATTAAGTAGAACTAGGGTCATTTAGTTGGTCACATAACTGGTTAGGTAAGTAAGTTGCCGGCATGTCCGCTGACTTCTTCTTGCCACCTATCTTACTGCTTCCATTTCTACTACATCTTGATTTATGTCAGTGAAAAAATCCTAAGTGGTTGACTCCTGCTAAATAAGTAAGAAAGGGAGGAAGAAAAAGAGGGTTAGAAAACAAAGCAAGGAGATCTATATAGGCGTCTCCACCATTTTGAGTACATGATGACAAAGGGGAGAGAACTTATGGCAGAGTCACCAGATCCAAGTTGTTTTAACGCTGACCTAATTGGAGAGTTTCTCCTATGTTATAATCAATGGAAAGAAATGATGATTGCCATTGAGGACATAGTTTGTATCCTTCCTGATACTGTGTGCAGGAAGGATGGATATAAATTATTGTTTCTCCAAAGAAAATCCGAACACGCCAATACAGAGGATTGCGCTTATCTTGGAAGTATCCAGCTCATGCCTTTACTCCCATCCAAAGTGCTTTCTCAGTATCTGTGTACGGAACTCCCCTGTCATCTGCAAGCGCACGAAAGTGAGGTTGCAAACATTCATATTGTCGTATCCACTGCTTCGGGGACAGGGACAGCCAAGACTGTCCACAAAAATATCCTACAACCTTTCCTATGGCACCTTGGTTTATTTGATTGCAAAGTCCATGAAACACGTTCCTGTCACACCATTACCGAACTATGCCAGTCGCTGTTCATTCCTTGCGCTGAGGCGGACATTTCTCAAACCATCATCCTCCTCTCGGGAGATGGGGGAATAGTCGATATCATTGACGCCTTCTACAGTGCGGACAGGTCTGTAACCACACAGCCCATTATCGCTTTGATTCCTACAGGGACTGGAAATGCTATGGCAAGTTCCTTGGGGCTTATGTCACATCCAGCAGCTGGATTGAAAGAGCTGCTGCGAGGAAGGCCGAGACCTTTACCTATCTTCGTCGCCGAATTCTCACCCGGCGCGCAATATGTCACCAATGAAGGTCAAGCACGGGCTCTAATAGGTGGCTTGACAAGCAATTCCAAATTTCCAAAGACACACGGCGCGGTCGTTGCAAGCTGGGGCATACACGCCGCCTTAGTTGCCGATAGTGACACCGATGAGTATCGCAGATTCGGAGTCGACAGATTCAAAATGGCAGCGCAGGAACTTCTTTTCCCTCCGAGTGGTGCTGAGAGCCATAAATATACCGGTACAATTACTCTTACCAGGTGGAATAGTCAGACTAACAGCGAGTATGTGGAGACAATGGGGTACAAAGAGCACATGTATGTACTGGCGACTCTCGTTCCAAGACTCGAAAAAGAGTTTGTAATTTCACCGGAGTCTGTTCCACTGGATGGTCGCTTGAGAATAATCCATTTCGGTCCAGTACCTGCAGAAACAGCTATGCAATTAATGGCCTCTGCATACCAGGCGGGTAAACATGTGAGTGAAGGAAGTGTCTTCTACTCGGAGATCGAGGGGCTTAGAATTGAATTCCAAGAGGCGGATGAAAGATGGAGACGGGTGTGCATCGACGGAAAAGTCATCGCAGTCGAGCGTGATGGCTGGATGGAGGTACACAAGGAGCCGGAACGTCTATTAAGTATCCTAACGTCTGCTGGTTTTTGAAGATGTCTAGACTATTATCGTCATTTCCACTCGTCTTATTTCGTTCATATTCACTCGGACAAGTCCTTTTGGGTGTCCCAGCCTTCCTGTACCTCATCCCTGCTTTTTTGCTACCTGATACAACTGAGAAGCACATACACTTTGCTCCGGTGATACCGTGTATGTATAGTATACACCATGAATATACCAGCACGCCAGGCTACTTCGGGCGGGAATGATACGGTACTCATCTGCCAGATATTACTTACCAAGGGTAAATTGTATCTATACCATAAGTAGAGTACCTACAAATGGAGAAATAGGGACGTACACCTATGTACTAAGTAGGTATACTATTTTTTATAATTTTCTCCTTGGAAGCGAGTGGAATGATTTGGGCATACAGATACATGTACGGTATAGAACTCCAACTGCCTAGGTAAGTAATAATACATACATACATACTTAGGACTCTTCAGGCTAACAATACATATGTACCTCTCATGGTAATGTAGTACAGGACCCGCTCAGCAACCTTGGAAGACGCGACGCGGCTTATTTAATTTTATGGTCAATTTAGAGTTCGACCATGTATCCTTCTAACCCACAAATACTTAGCCTCTACTTAGATCCTAGTTAGTATCAATAGGTCATTATCGCTGGCTGGCCGGACCTTCCTTCGCCAGAACCCAGGTGCTATAGACCACCGCCAGTTTTACTTATTAAGAGGCATAGGCTTGTATGGATGTGGCTTTGAAAAATTCTTTCGACTGGGATATATCTCAACCGGTTTTATGATGGGAACAGATACATCTAATATCGATGCTCATCAGTCCGCGAATTTATTCCGCTTCGCAGATGCCGGATCGAGGACAAGATCCCTTCGATAACGAGGATAACCCAACGTTCCATTCTCTTTCCGGATGGAGTGCAGGTTCGGTGCATAGTAGGCGAGCCGTTGAAATGCTATTGATTCATCAAACGGGTAGTGTCCGTGTGGGTGAGGTGGTCAGGTCTGTTCTATCGATGTCTCCTTTATGTATCGCAGTACATATGGTAAAAACCTAACATATCCTCAACACTGACCTCGGGCTCTTGTTGATAGGTACACCGTAACATACACACCTACAGCCGACCCTGTCCGTCCCATTCCTGCAGAACTATACGTGAAAATCAAAAATACATCTGCAATTCCCCTGCGAGCTGCCTACCTTCATGGCCCTTATACTCTCTACACGTCCTGCTATCCATCCACGTTCGACCCAAATGTCAAACTCGATCAACAAGCTACCGAAGGTATCCCTCAATTCGAGCCTTACCTCAAAGCAGGAGGAAACTGGGGTGCAGTCATCACCGTACCCCGACGTCTCCGTCAACATCCGGAGGCCGCTTCTGTTGAACCCGAAAACCATCAGAAGGTAACGTGGGTCATTGAGATATTATCTCAGGTGGTATTTTCGAACTCTGCCTCCGTCAACTTTGAGCTTCTAGTAGGCCGTGACCAGAAATCCGTCGAGCTAGTTTCTACCGGTGGAGTGTCAACCACCGGGCTTCCTCAAGCAGCTCAACTACGTGATCACTGGTCACTTGAAACTAAAGGCAAGCAAGTGTTAGCTACAAACGGCGTGTATTCTAGATCTATAACGTTACACATAGATGATACCGCTAGCCTTTGGAATACACCCAATTTCTCTTCGTCCGACAAGAGGTGCGAGGTAGGAAAAGATGATAGGTCAAGCGAAGACCATTTGGCAACACATACTGAAGCATTCGCGGGACTCGGCGAACTAACCGATGGCTCGCAAAGCAAGAGGTGCCAAAAGAAGATTCATCTTGTCATTTTGACCCATGGCCTGCATAGCAACCTAGGAGCCGACATGCTTTATCTTAAGGAAAGCATTGATAACGCGGCCAGAAAGGCTAAAGAGCAAGCGGATAGTGCGCGCCAAAAATGTGCGAGCGAGCAGATTCATGACAATCATGATGACGAGCAAATCGTGGTAAGAGGGTTTCCCGGAAATGCGGTCCGTACGGAACGTGGAATTCAGTACCTTGGCAAGCGTCTTGCGAAGTATGTCCTGTCAATGGCATACCCAGGTCAGCCCTGCATCTCTTGCCACAATGCAAAAGCGAAAACTTTGACGAAACCTGCTCTCTGGAAAAGTACGGTGGGCGAGTCATCTCAAGAACACAAGACTCCTGATTATCTAGCGAAACACACAACTGAGGGCCATGCATATCAGGTTACAGGCATCAGTTTTGTCGGCCATTCTCTCGGCGGGCTTATCCAGACATATGCTATTGCATATATTCAAAAACATTCTCCGAAATTCTTTGACAGGGTAACGCCCGTCAACTTTATCGCCTTAGCCACCCCTTTTCTCGGTCTCAGCAACGAAAACCCTATGTACGTTCGCTTTGCCCTGGACTTAGGTCTTGTTGGGCGAACTGGCCAGGATCTAGGGCTTAGCTGGACAGCACCTCGAGTGAGAAGTGGCTGGGAGGCTATAATTGGTGGGAAAGGGAATTCTACTAAACTACAAGGACATTCAGATGTTGGGTCCAAACCTCTACTGAGAATTCTTCCTTGTGGACCTGCGCATGAGGTGCTTCGCAAGTTTCAGCACCGGACTGTCTACTCCAACGTGGTCAATGACGGGATTGTACCTTTGAGAACTTCTTGTCTGCTTTTTCTAGACTGGAGAGGACTTGAGCGAGTCGAAAAGGCGCGGAGAGAAAACGGGATAGTTGGCACAATGGCTGAATGGGGTTGGGCTGAACTAACCGGTGCAAATTCAAAGTCGCCACGGACGGCCCGCTCTGCTACTGAGCTCGAGTGGAAAGACACCGGAGAGGAAAGCAATAAAACCCACACGGATATACCGACGACAGAAATGTCTTTGCATCGGGCCACGACACCTGCTAGTGCCCCGGCCTCAGCAATTGGTCATCAGCCATTGAATCATCCCCAACGCTCAGATTCGCCCAACACAACGGTAAACGCAGTGCCAGGTGATCACCAATCCTCAACCTACAGCCCATTGAGCAATCTTTTTTCTATGTTTCGGCAAAAAGAGACTGTTAACACCCCCCCGGGGCATAAGCAAACCAAAATGCTCAAACGTAGCCAGACACTTAGTACGTCAAGTGGGGTCATAGAGGGTGGGCGATCTCCAACCTCTACTCAAGGAATCTCTGCTGAAAGCCAGATGTCTGACGACCATGGGCTTTACGCGCCGCCAAAGACTACTCTATTCGAGTCGGCTAGTGATCTTCTCATGCCGCCCATTCCCCCGATTGAATATATCATTGACCCTACTTCAAGACCTCGAACCATTTTTCATGACCGAATCTATCGCCCTGAGGACATCCCGCCGCCTTTGACTCCCAAGAGACGAACTTTAACGTTTGGCTCTTCGCAGAGTAAGGTCTCAAAAGCCGGGACATTATCGCTGGGGGAATCTCCACATACATCCCAGCCTGGCTTGAATGAGAGCGAGAGTGGGCTCAAAATCGAAGAGAAAATTGCAAGGGCGTATCACCGCGACTTGACGTGGCGCAAAGTGCTCGTTCGCCTTGAACCAGATGCACACAATAATATCATCGTTAGGCGAATGTTCACGAATGCATATGGTTGGCCTGTAGTAAAACACCTTGTCGATACCCATTTTGGGTATACGACTGCAGCCCAGCTCAAGGACAATTCCGCTGCAGGTGTGGAAAGGGCAAGGTCACCCACGATCCCGACAAGTTGTTTAGGTGACGAAGTGCAAGGGCAGAATGAACCGCCTTTGAAAGATACAACTTCTGGAGAACTCGGCAGAAGCGCACCCCTCGAGACTGATGCCGATGATCAAGACGGATTCATCTCATCTAATTCCAAGGAAGCTGTTTGAGCTTCCAGGCCCATAGAAATAGATGGTTGACAGCGTTCTTATATCATTGGTCTACTTTTCGCCCTTCTTCTTTAGTTTGACTTGAACCCTGCTGGTTATATGTACATATATCAACATGTTGGGACATTACTTCCCCTGTATATACCTAGTTGATACCTGATTCTTGATTTCTGACTTCCATCCCCTCCCGTGCTACTTTTCTGGGGAGGTAAGGGCGGATCGTCGACCAGCCGAAACGTTCTCAGTAGTTCGAGTCGAATCAATGCAAACGTTAATATTCGAGTCGTCCTTGGATATTGCCCCAGAATTCTTGAACAAGTTCCTTTTGACCAATCTGGTGTGGGGATGCTCGGACGGCAAGGTATGTCCTTCCGTCAATGATGGCCTGCCAGCTGCCAGGGTTCCCGTCGACCATGATACCACCAGCCTCAGTGAGGATGACCCAGCCAGCACAGACATCCCACGGCCAACAGCCTCCTTCCCAGTACAGGTCAAGAGTACCAGCTGCTACAGCACAAAGGTTGAGCGCTGCAGAGCCCAGGCTACGCATTGACCGAACCATTGCACCGCCCTCATCCTTGGCTTGACCGAGCTTCTCGAAGGTCCGTACCTTCGTTTCCCAGTTCCTACCCTTTCTGTCAGAGCCCCATTCGATACCGATGAGAGAATTTTGTAACCCCTGCAGGGGCTGAAGATCCGCTCCTTTGAGCGGAAGTTTAACATGGCGGTTCAGAAAAGCCCCTTGGCCATGGATCGCGGAGTAAAGGTTGTTATCGAATGGATTATATACGACACCCACCACGGGGACTCGGCCAATAGCAAATCCAAGAGAAACACAGGCGTGGGGGAAGGTATGCAGGAAATTCACTGTGCCATCGATGGGGTCGATGACGAAGGTAGGAGCGTTGGTCAAGGGACGAGCTGGGTCATACGTCTCTTCCCCGTGGAACCTAACAATAGGGCAAGTAAGGAACACATAACTCCGCTGTAGTATCACTTTCAAACATTCCATGACCGTTTAGACCTGTGGAAGATGCAAGGAAGAAAAATACGTACTGGTAATCTGGATATTTCTCTTTCAGCGTGGTAAATATCATCTCTTCAACAGCACGGTCATATTGGGTGACAAGATCCGCACCTGGACTTGTGAGCCAAATTATGACATGTTCGCGTTCGATGCATACTATTCTTCTTCGACCCAGTGCCCTCTGGAGTGGGGATGGCGCCCATGATGATCTCCCCGGCCTTGTATGCTATCTCGATCAGCGAGTCGTGGATCTGACTCAGGTTGGGTAACTTATTGTCACCCTTGCCCTTTTCCATTGCCATGCTTTAGATTGGCGATTGCAGTATCTGTGAGGCGTATATTTGTAAATGGTGGAAACGCTGGGCTATAACCATCGATAGGTGATCGTAAATGATAAATAATTAGTATGTGCTTCACTGAGTGTCTCTTTGGATGGCTAGCTATTATTTACTTCAGTAGGTGGGTAATAAAATATATATGACTGGGAGATAAAAAGAAGCTAAAACAAGGATCAAGAAGGAAGAGGAAAGAAACCGAGGGGAGGTTTGATCGATAGCAGATAAAAAGATGCCGTGCCGCTTTTGTACATACTGAGTGGGAGCTACCTACGTAAGTAGTATGTGTAATCTTCTACCTAATACTCTGTACAAAATAATATTGTGACGGACAGTCCTACCGGTCGCTGTTCGACAAGTCCAGTAGCCGACCTTAGAACCCAGGGATAGAGCTATTACAACTTACGTGGCTCGAATCGTGCGAGTAAATCCATGCTTGTATGGGATAATCTGTGCTTCCAATGGAGGGAAAGAGACTGTATATCTATTTTATCATAATACAGGTTATGACGAAGAAGTAAGATATGCATGCTCAGTATTATTATTTCTCTGATTATCAGTAAATGGTAGGCTGCCTTGAAATTAACTGTATCTTATGTTATAGTCAAGTACAGTGGTACGGGGCTATCTCGGGCTAAAGATGTCCCTGCGCTCATGACGTCGTGAGGGGTACGGTACATACGTAGAAACTGTAAGGGCCAGAAAAAAAATTTCCGATTCAAGTCGAGGTACACTTTGGAACCCCACCATACCAAAAAAAAAAGGAAAAAAAAAGAGGGAAGACATCAATAACTGCTGTGTACTCCAACTAACTACCGGACCTTTTTTTCGTTGCATCTAGTAAACCTCTCCCCTCCCCTGGTAATTAGTCGCCTAAATGGGAATTTCCTAACTATTCTGTTAGCTGTATGTTAGAAACACTCCAGTATGCCCACCGCATTAGAGGAGGTTTGTCTCCCTGCACACCCCCCAAGACTTGGCTCATCTAACAAATAGCCGACGTACCCAGCTGGTCGAATTTCTTCACCATGGAAATACCCAGATTAGGCAAATTGGTAACAGGAATCCGATCATTACTTCGGAAGCTTCCACTCGTGGTGTATGCATAATAACGTGATTCCAGCCTGCGAAAACCTGGTTGGATTCTCAACTGCCCAGCCGGACCTGTTCAAACACCATCAGCTCCTGCCGGTGAGAGATTTGAAACTTCTGGTTCGAGACTACACTGTTAGTGCCTGCCTGCCCGGTCGAGTTCTAGCCAACGCTCTAGTTGCTCACTGAATAGCCAATCGCAAAAAATGCCTTAACAATGCTCATCAACCTTTCGGCTGACGAGGAGGTGTTGAATAATCTCGCCGATGACGATACGTTTCTCGAGACCCTCCTCGCGAAGGTGACTGTGAGTCTCCTAGACTCGAATGCATGATGGCGCAAGGTACTGATGCATGTGACGGTAGCACGCCAAGGAGCCGAATGCGGATGATGTATCGATGCTACTCGCCAATTTGATGAAATCGGACAAAATGAAAAGACTACTCACCTTGAAACGAAGAGTCCCAGAGCCGGTATCCACTTCTTCCAATGCGATGGATCAATTGATGGATTGTTTCGTGAAAGGTGCCGAGGGTGCCCTTAACAAACATGCCAGTTATGACTACCTGTCCTACCTGTTTGCCGATATGTCGAAGTCTGAGGAAGGTCGTGCGTATTTCACTTCGCGCCAGGATTATGACGGCGTGGTGCCTGTAACGAAACTCACCGTTTTCACCGAGCACAAGAGTTCGATTCGCAGAAAGGGCGTTGCATCGACAATCAAAAATGTCGCATTTGACATCTCATTTCACTCAACTCTTTTCTCCGAAGACGACGCCAACCTGCTTCCTTACATCCTGTTGCCGATAACAGGCCCGGAAGAGTTTAGCGAAGAAGAGACAATGGCAATGCTGCCAGATCTCCAGCTGCTACCACCGGACAAAAAGAGAGATAGCGACAATAGCATCATGGTAACGCACCTTGAAACGTTGCTGTTGCTAACAACGACACAGGAAGGACGAGAGCGGATGAGGGAGGTGCAAGTCTATCCCATCATCCGAGAATGCCATCTTCACGTTGATGACGAGGATGTTCAAGAAGCTTGCGACAGGCTAGTTCAGGTCTTGATGCGAGACGAGGAAGGAGAAGAAACTGTTGGCCAGTCTCGATTTACACAGCAGGAACACGATGATGACCAGCAGGTGGTAGAACTGTTTTAAGTCGGTAGGTAGCGGGGTTATTTAGTGGAAGAATTTCGTTACGAACTTATGGGTCGAAGGTGTCTACATGGATACCACTGGTATATGCGAGCCCAATTATATTGGCATTGGTGTTTGTTTTCATTACGTTCCTGCCATGCCGCTGTCAATGCGAGAAGGGACAAAGAACGAAAAAGAAAAGTAGAAGAGAAAAAAGATACAGAGCCCGACAATTAAAGGAATTGTGGACGGAAAACTCAAGATAGAAAGTCAACAGAGGCTCTTTCCACCGAAAGGAAGTGTAGCAAACAACTGAACGTTGATCGTATCGGTCTCGCGCTGATTTATTTGTACGCGAGTAGTTGGGTTCCTCTCATGGATAGAATTTGGGCCATGGAATTGTCGTGAATCAAGGCACACACCGTAGGGAGTGTTAGGATCTTGACTTTCTGATGTATGCAGCATTCGACGCATTGCAGTTGCAGCCAGAGTGACTTCTCGACGAGAATATTCGCGCTGCGTCCGTTGCTTCTGGGAGACGACGGACGTAGCCGGACATATGAGTTCATTACAGGCGCGAGATGCCTTTAAACAATCCAGCTCTGGAGTACTGGCCGCTTGAACATCTTTGATTTCTGGGAAACTTCCACTGAATTTTCTCGTTTGTGGGTTATCTTCCGCCTCAGCAAGTAAATCCTGACCCACTTCGCCGTTGCCCATCCGCCATTCCCAACCCACTCCTGGTATTTCCTGAATTCCACGTATGACGGTTTGAGCGCGGGAGAACTCTGCTCTGATGGCTTTGAGGCCCTTATCAGTGACGGTTCTTCCCACATTATGGCTATGTTCGAAGGGATCCTCGATTGCTATTAGAAATCTAAGTCGAGTCCCATCTTCGTCTGTTTTAGCAGTGTTCCAACCCTTTCCAAGCTTGGATAGGATACCACCCCGCGTGCGGATCGAGATAACGTTCTGGACCCAGTTAAAACCGCCTGAGGGCGCCGTTCTGTTGTGGCTTCCATAGTATGCGAAAAGGCCACGAACCAGCTCGCCGACGGATTGTTGATTGCCAAAGTCTTATTATACCAGGCTCTCCCTCTAAGCTTGGCCTCGTTATTGAAAAATCGTGCATCGTGTTCACCAAAACCTGCGCCATTTGATTGTTCAGTGAATGGCGGACACAGAAGCTGAAGATTGGGAACAAGAGGCGGGTCTACCACGTTCATTAGGTAGTGAATGGCCATGAGAATATAGCCATATGAACAGAGTGTTCCATAATAGGGACTGTTAATTTTCCGAGCTTTGGCCCACATCTTCACAAAAACACCAACGAGGCGAACCCTATCATCACAGAGAGCATAAGAGCGGAGTAATTCGGTATTGTATAGTGCTAAGCGACCAGAAAAGTTGATATCGCACTGGATGCCTACCGAAGCTGGGAACTCCATATTCCCGGTTCGTTTCGGACGATGACATACACTGGAAGAGTAAGAGGCCTGAGGATGTCCGTTGGACCTTGGCTCAGACGCTTCCCATATCCTGTTGACCTCCCATTCCTCGTCTTCCATCCTGAGCGCGTTCAGAAGTTCTTCTGAAGGCTTCTCGCACAGTTTGATTATTGGAACCCTAGTCTTTTGCGTTCGCCGAGCACCAAAACCGGCGTCGAGGAATACCCTATTCAAGATCCGAGGACACTCTGCTTCTAATTCCTTGGGAAAGATTGCTGCGTGCGTAGTCAATACCAGGTCAAGGTCAGCACCTGGCAATGCGAATCCGTTTCGTAGACTACCAAAGCATTTTAGGTCAATAGATTCGTCGTCGATCGTATACCCACGCTGTTTGGCATATCGCTCAAGTGCTTCTCGGGCGAGCGTGGTCAGTAATTTCCGCAGGCTTTCCTTGCTGCGAAGCTCATCTACGAGTGAGCCGAACGGGGGTACTCTGGTAGCCAGAGCATCCAGGTAGTTTATTTGTATTTGGGCTCTTCGATAAGGATCAGACTGTTGATCACCAAACCGGGTTCGGGGAGCATGTGAATAGGAATAGCCAGGGTCAGCCGGATTACTCGAATGCTTAATTGCATAAGCTGGTTGATTACTCGCCAAGTGTACTTCCGCATAAATATTGCGCGTGGTTCCTTGTCTATGGCCATTTGAAAATGATTCCCCGTGACAATTAGTTGAAGGCATTCTGGCGATATCTAGCCCTTTGACTGGATGTTCAAAATGCTCTAGTTGTGATTTGCCGCAGTTGCTGGCGATAGTTGGCTGCCGTTGAGATAACAGTTGCGCGCTGGCATGGCCTAGCATGTCACGCACATAGGATGGCAGATCATCTATCCCTGAGGATATACCATTATTGGCAGCAGTCTCACTTGTGGTGCCACATTTCTTGTTAGCCATCATGGGCGCGACAGAGGATTCAGAACGATGGCCATTCGAAATTGATCGATTTTAGTCAAGGCGCAAGATTCTGCAATGTAGGGAAGAAGAAGAATGGAGTATAAAAATGATATCTCTTGTCAATTGAAGCGATATAGTGGTAAGCATGAGCTCTTAAATCACAATTTAGTTTAATCTTGTCCTATAGAGGAAAATCAATCAAGAGACGTAGAGTATTCATGAAAATATCGGGGTTGGATGTGTAGATATTGAGAGTCGAGGAAGGATACGATTATGATGGGAAGGAGCATGATGTGAAAAATGGATTGAGCAGGGAAAGAGGTTTTCTTTTGTACACTTATTGTCCTTGATGTTCAGTAATCTTTTATTCTTTCCTTTTCCCAAACGGCAATTATTTAAACGAGAGAGGTCAAGTGAATGAAGAGTGATGGAAAGCTCAATAGGTAGGTGTATGGTGGTACCTACCTACTTTACCTTGAGAGTACTAGGGCCAATCAAATGAGGGGGTGTGCTTACGTAAGTTTAGCATCCTACCTAACTTAGTTATTAACTAGCTACAGTCTCCGCTGATGCTAATTGTGAATGCATCACTTTGCATTTGCCATCCTCATCTTTCTTTGACCTTCTGTGTGAGCCTCTTACACAAAGCTTATGCCCTGATTGTGTTCAGGCATATAAATTTATTTGTTCTATGTTGCTTCTGGAAGCAGAACATTTACGATCTACGTTTATGCGTGCTGTGAGGAACTTCGTGTTTGAAAGCATAACATGGCTACGCCTACGAACAACCCAAAATTGGGGACTCCAACAGGTGCAAATGGCGTTCCACCCATGAGAATTCGCCGGCCCAAAGCAGCGGATCCTTTAGTGCGACCGAAAAGAAAACCTCCAGTTAAGCCCGCTATTCCTATATCGGGGACTGGACCAGCCTTAACAGCGGCCACTTCGCGACCAGTCACCTCCAACCAACTATCTGCGTCTCAATATGAAAGAAGCAAGCCTACATCCTCAGCAACCGATTTTTCTGAAAACGGATTCAGCAGTTCATTGTTATCTGAGACTTACGCGGACTATCCTCTTGTGACGACGAAGCGCGCTTTGCGGGAAGGCTTGAAACACCACATTGCTAGATTCGCATCAAAAAAGACCATTGATCCCCGCGACGAGTCTCAGTTCACTAGACCCGTCAGACTTCAACGTCGCGATCCGCGGGCCCGACCGCATGAGTTGACCACGGACAAAAATCAGGGTATGCAGAAAGCAGCATCTGATTCTAGTCATCAGATGGATGAGGCCGAACGTGAAGAACTAGAGGCAAGAAAGGAGGCCCGTGAGAAAGAGCGCGCAGAAAATCTGGCCCAGATAGCACCTTCCGCTGGGTCTGCACCAAAGAGAGCGAACGCCCCCAAGCAAAAGACCCAGCAGGTTTCCAAAACAGACATGACACCCGAAGAGATTGCTAGAACGCGAATCAAGTATGAAGAAGCCTTGCCATGGCACCTAGAGGATTTCGATAACAAAAACATTTGGGTTGGGAACTATGAAGCTGCTTTGTCCGAAACGCATGCAGTATTTGTACTCGAAAGCACAGGGAAAATGAGGATGATACCTGTAGAGAAGTGGTACAGGTTCAATGCCAAGAACCAATTTAAGGCTTTGACTATCGAAGAAGCGGAGAAATTCATGGCAAAGAAAGTTAAAGATCCACGTTGGTTCATGGAAAAGCAGCAAGAATTAGCTCAGCGGAAGGAGCTAGAGCAATTTGCCAAGCAGCGCAAGGTGTATGCCGGTAAACAAGGTACCCAGAGTGGAGTTGAAGGGTTGGAAGCCGACGAAATGGATTTTGAAGAAGATCGGTTTGCCGACGATGAAGAGCATGATGATCTCTTCAATGAAGACGAGGATGCAAAAGCAGCAGAAAAGAGAATCAAACAAGATCAATTAAAAGCTAACGTCTTTGATTTGAAAGACGAAAGAAACTACGAGGAAGAGGAATTAAGGGAGAAGAAGGAAAAGGAGGCTCGTCGGGTGCTTGGGAAAAAAGTACGGAAAGCACTACAAAAGCGGGAGAAGAACTACGACTATAGCAGTGGATCTGATGTCAATCCTTACTCAGATGCTGAGGTGAGACCAGTATCTATCACTGTATATTGATGCCATTACACTGACACTACTTTAGAGCTCCGATGATAGCGAAGCTGAACGACTCAAGGAGGAAGAGCAGAAACCTGAGGATGAGAAGAACAAGAAAGACACAACAACGTCATCATCCAAGGGCAACAGTACACCATCTAGCCGTCCAAAGCATACTGATGCCTTGAAGAAAGGCACGACCAATGCACCCCGGAAACGGTTAGGGTCTCCCAATGTATCGGATGCGAGTGGAACGGACACATCTCGCAAAAAGGGCAAAAGCAAGCACCCGTCCACTCAGCCTACTCCTCAGCCGAGCTCTCGAAATATTTCCCCCACTGCACCATCGTCAATACCAGTAAGTTACTCTACTAGTAACACCAGGTTCGACTCGGATGTTGACTTTTTCAGCTTGGCAAGAAGCGTGTCCGAAATGCACCCCCTAGCGGCGCAGGTTCCGGTAGCGATGCCGATAGAGGCGTAGGTTCCGGTGGGGAAATGAGTGAAAGCGGCAAAACCAAGAAGCTTAAACTAAACCCCCCTTTAGTGGTTTCTCAGAGCGGGACGCCACAAGGGTCTAGGGCAGGAAGTCCTACACCCTTCGCCGGCAGAAGCTTTTCGGGAAGCCGTGCTAGCAGTCCCGAGTCATTGAGAGGTAAGTTTAGTTCTTGGGATTTCGTATTTTCCTGCAGGGATGTTCTAATTGGACCACGTACGAAGGGCAAGCCGGTGTTTCCACTCCTGGACCTGCCAGCAATCAAAGCTTCCCGACGCCTGCGGAAATCCATGCTGCAATCCCTCCGACTGGCATATTAAGCAGTGACTTGCTCAAAATCTTTCGCCCTCGTATTGGTGAGTCCAAGGAGAATCATCGGCGGTTTATAGCAATTGTGAAAGATGTTGGAGTTTATGGTAAAGAAGATCGGCTATTGCGACCAGGTACGCTGAAGGAGAGTTGATCGGGGATGTCCACGTTACATTTGGAAAGTCTGCTCTGAAATTGTCGTTTCAATGAAGCATTGGGTCATCGCAGGGGGCAACCTTAAGGCTATTTCTTCATTAATGGAGTATGTATTCAGGTAATATTGTAAGTAGCCATCTAGATCCAATGAAGGTTTAACACTTCGACAGAATAGTAAATTTGAGAGAGACTTCTAAACACCCAGCGCTAAGCGGAAATATCTTTGAGTATAATTCAGGGCGACATTATGAAATCACGCAGAAAATGTCATGCACCAAGTCTTTCCTTTTGTTGTACGTTCAAGCAGTTGTTGTCCCGCCAACGCGAGGAAAACTCTCACCCTCTTCTTCGTACTTCTCCCAGTTTGCCAAAATATTAGCAATACGAGGGGAATTCGTAAGCCTGTAGACATCCTCGAAGTACTCCTTTGTGATTTCGAACGGGCGGGCGGTGACGTTCGGAATATATTTTCCAATCAGCTTGCTCGGGTCGATGGTGTTCTTATTGATCTTCTTGAGCAGGAATGACCGGAAAGGCTTGACGCCAGAACGAAGGAAAGTGCTGTGGAAAGGAACATCAATTCCTCTCAGGGGAATGGTAGCGAAGCCGCGCTCAAGAGCGATGGGTCTAGGCTTCGACTCAGTCTGCTTGACACACTCTTGGATGATCTTGACAAGGTGAGCCTTGACATCTTCCAGAGACATGCTCTGCATCAGAGCAGGGATATCGATATTTTGAGCCTTCAAGTAATTAAGCAAATTTGTAAGACAGTCGAGTGCACGGAGCTAAAAAAGAGTTAGAGAAAATGATAGCAATCAAAAGGGTAGGAAGGGGCGAAACTCACATCGCCAGCAGCAACGTATTGCATGTTTGCAACGTTGTAGTTGACGATCTCTAGGAGCCAACCAGTTTGCTCTGAGATGTTCTCTACCACGTACTGCAAAGCTTGCTCGTTGAAAGTCTTGGAAATGCGACTCGGGTTGACAGCACACATAGAATAGTTGGAGCGGCCTTGTTCGTCTCTTTCAACAGCAACCTGCATAGTCAGACCCCGATAGAAGACCACGGAAACTAAGCTTTCGATGGGCATGACGTCGGCCAGTGCAGCAAGAGCTGAATATTCACCAAGTGAGTGACCGGCGAAGCTGCTATCCCTTTGGACGAGACCTTTGGAACGCATGTCTTCAAAGCTCGCCTTTTCCATCAATGTCAGAGCTGGCTGCGTGAATTGGGTCGCAGACAGAAGTCCGGATGGTGAACGGTAGGTATAAGACGTCGTGCTTTCGTCAATTTCCTTGAAGATCTTCTCTGACTTGATGCTTCCATCTGCATTCACAGACTCGAACGTCATCGACATGTAGTTTTGGCGAATGGCTTTGCCGCGTGGGCCACCGAAATAAACGGTGAGTTCCTTGGGATTATTTTTCACGATATCGATGATAGAAAGACCATAGTTCTCCATGAAGTGACGGTCAGCCCGGTCCCAAACTTCTCTAGCAACAGGGCTGCTGCTGTACAGCTCCATTCCCATTCCCTGCTCCTGAGAGCCCTGTCCAGTGAAAACGTAGGATGTGACAGGTTGCTCGACCTCTGCTTCACCGAGAAGGACTTTGTCTTCTGTTTCCTTGTTGCTGGCTTCAACCTTGATAATTTTACGACCGGCAATCATGCCAACATGCTGCAGTTTGACAGTAATCATATCGTTGGGCAAGACCATGCCAACCAGGGACACATGGAAGCCTCTGACACGGCCAATGTTGTTCTCTGCCGCCCAGGTTTCCACATAGCTACGAACAGCGGCGCTCGAATACATACCATGGGTGATAGTACCCGGCAGATTGGCGTAGCTAGAGAAGACACGAGATACGTGGATCGGATTGTAGTCGCCTGAGACGCGAGCATATGTCTCGTTGGAAGCTGGAGCACGGAGCTCTAGTGGAGTCTTACCACTGAGAGGGATAGGATTCTCAAAGTACACAGGCTGCTCGATGGATGTCCCATTTCGCTGGAGGTAGTCGATCACAGGGTTTCCATGAGAGGTTCCGGCTTCGTAGTCCACGGATGCAACTTGAATAATCTCCTTCGTAGGGAGTTCAAGAAGAACCTGACCGACTGTTTGAACATGGCTGAAGACAGTTTTGTTCTTGAAGCGGATCAAACTTTGGAGGCGGAAAGTCAAGGTCTGACCCAGTAGCTCAACTTCAGGTTCATCGATACGGAACCATTCCTTGGATCGTAGAACGGCGACATCCCTGCTAGAACCAAGGTGGACTTGCATTGGGACTTCATCTTTCCGCTGGAAAGTATTTTCGAAGTCATGGTAGGCTCCTCGGTAAAGGAACTGACTGGTAACATGCATAATAGGCTTGCCATCTCTCTTAATCGTACCACAAACCTCAACCATCTTACCCGAATCTTGATTGATGACCGCGTTAATTTGGGCGGTAGTATCGAGCACATCGCCAACCTTGAGAGGCTGGGCCCCAGGGACCATTTTGAACCCATTAGATAGGTGGACCAATTTCAACAAATCTCCGTCAATTGTACGAGGAAAAATGGGCTTAGTAATAGCTTTCCATCCAGCGACAATGGCAAAGTCCATGGGCGCAAAGACTTCCTTTCCGGGACGATCCACGAAGGCTTCGCCGGTGTTGCCGACAGCATGCACGAAATCAGCGACAGCCTGAGAAGTGATAATTTCGCGACCACCGTTGAAAGTTGCCGTTGTAGGGGTGTCGAATGGAACATCCTTGTTTCCGAACCAGACACGGTAGTAGAACTCCTTGATATGATCGTTGCGCTCTTCCATGACCTCTCGGATTGGAGCATACCCTGCCTCAGGGTGATATGTGAACAAGAATGTCAGGGGAACTACACCGCCCTCCGCAGTCCTGCCCTCGTACAAAGTAAGGCCGATTTGATTCATCTCATTCATCTTCACCTCAACTGTTTTGACCAATTTGCCTGACTGATATGGCTCTCTTACAGTGATACTCGTCTTCGATGGGTCATTGGGATATGCAATCTCCACGTACATTCCGGAGGTCGGGGCAACAACTCGTTTCAATGGGTTCGTCTGGAAACGATGGCCCTGAACGTAGATGTCGGCGAGGAAGATTGCGTGTCTCCAGGAATAGGATGTTCCGGCAAGAAGACGTAGCCAGCGATCGAGCTCGGGCAAATCAAAAGAGGGGGATGATGACAATCGGTAACTGACTTTGTCTGCATCTTCGGAGATCGTAAGACCGTCAATTTCCGGCTCATCGACAGACTCACTGAGTGGGGCTCCTAAATACTCAATTACGGGTACCTTCGTCTCGTCGCCCCGGTACACATCCTCGAGCAAGCTCTTGATATGTCCCTGGTGAATGCCATTCAAGATATCTTGAACTGGCTCGTCGATAACATTCGAGAATCTAGCAGCCATGGGACCTTGCAAAATGCAGGTCCGTCCTACGTCCTGATCCACAACAGCTTCCAAGTCCTCACTCTGCCACAAGGAATCTTTCTTGAACCAGTATTCAAAGTTTTCGTCCAGCGCAGGGACGAAGGGTACTGGTTTTTGGCCACGGCGCTGACAGAGTAACAAGAAGTGCTGAACATCCTGAGCGTTGATCAGCTGAGTGGCTGCTTCAGGGTATGCCGCTAGGATGTCGTCAATGGCTGGGTACGGTACGTTGAGGTCTGAATAATTTTGCAGAAGAGATGGCTGCCCCTCGGAGGCAGTGAAACGTTCCTCAACGCGGCGAATGAAATCACCAGTCAACTTTTTGAGGGAGTCATCAATCCACCGAGCTTCATGCTTGACATACATGAGATCCACCATACGGTGAGCCACTTCGGCGTACGTCATATCTTCAAGGTCAACCGTTTCGCCGGCAGCATTGCGACCAAACCAGACCTTGTGGAAATCGTCGTTGAGCTTCTGGATTATATAATTGCGCTGCTTCTTGAGTTCAGGCAAGCGTTTTGCCTTGTCGAGCTTGAAGATCTTCTGATCCATTTCATGCCAGAACAGCACACCTCTTGTAGCAAGCTTATGAATTGGCTCACCCATCTCAGAAAGGACAGTCACTACACCACCTGCAGTGCCCTTATACGTCTTTTCCCAATCTTGGTCATCGAGACCAGGAGCATCTGCAATAGCTTTCTTCGCGTTCTTCGATGTGTGCGCTTCCTTAGCTATCATCATACGGCTACCAAACAGGCAACCGTCGAAAGGCATGGGAGGATAGCCAAAGCGAGATGACCAGGTTCCAGATAGGTATGGGTACGTATCCTCAGCGCCACCGAAGCCACTTCCCGCGACAAGGACGATATTTTCATACCGCCTGATACGGCTATACATTTGCAGCACGGGTTGATGGAAATCTTCAAATGAGTGATGTCCGCCACCACGGCCCCCAGTCCACTGAAGGATGACTGGGAACTTAGGGTTTGCTTTGGCGATATTGATAACTTGTTGGATAGCATCGACTGAGCCCGGCTTGAAGGCGATATGCTTGATTCCTAGAGTTTCGATGTACTCATTGGCGACTTCAATTGACGGAACTCCAGCACCAATTGTTAGACCATCCACTGGCACACCATCAGCCCTCAACTTTCCAATTAGAGGTATCTGCCATGCCATAGCCCGAGGATTAACGTAGATCAAGTTTATCGTGATGCCACGGCCCGGAGGGATGGCCTTTTCAATTTTGGAAACCGCCTCAGTCATCGTCTTGGCATTGTAATAACCACCACCAGCAAGCTCAACATGGTAGCCCGCATTCATCGTTGCAGCTACAAAATCCCAAGGGACAGTGGTGGGCGTCATACCCGCAACCATGACGGGAGGAATTCCCAACAGTCGGCTCATCTTCGTATCGACGAACGTCTGACCTGCTGCATTCTTCACAAGTCGTGGACCATACTCCTTGACCCAGTCAATGGCGTACTTGACAGCATGTTCATCACGGTCAAACAATTCTGGCTTATAGCCGACCTCGGCGTTGGTTCCATCCATAGCCCCAGCAAGAACCACCCGTACACCTGTGCCATCTTTGTTGCGGTTCGTAAGCACGCCAAGGCCAGAGATACCGCCGGGGCCGAAGTCAACGATGTGAGTAGCTCCAGGGAAAACGGTTGCCTGTTCCCAGTTGACTGTATCGTGGGTGATCATGCGTACAAGCGCAGGAACAATGTTCTTAGCTTCAGATTCCCTGAGATCTTGTCCTGTTTTGGTGCCATAAACAGGAATGGAGAGAGATTTGGCCGGGATTTCCAGGTCCTCCAGATCTTCCACGATCCGGTCATACGCTGAATACAGGTACTGGCTATGGAAGGGAGCGGTGATGGGAAGAAACCGATTGACAAAGCGAACCTTGCGCTGTGTAAAGGGTACGCGGTTCTGGTCCAAGCCCGTGGGAGCTTTAACCTTGCGCAGACGCAAGTTAAGACCGTAAAGCGACAGGGGGGGGCCGGTAACAACGAAGTTGCGCGCACTGTTGACGAGAGAGACGGAAATGTGACGATCCTCTGGCAGATGCTGATTGGTGGTGTCGATGTGCTCCTGAACAGCAGACCTGGGGAGATCGCGGATGGACAGCATAGGAGTCGGAGTGCCTTCCCCGTGTTCGATCGAGTCCTGCAATACCGATGGAGCAATGGATGTGCGAGGGTAGGCCTGTTGGCTGCGTAGACCGATCCAAAAGAGCATGGTCAGAGCGTCCTTGGCAGCCTTCTCAAAACTCTCCCACGTTGTTGCGGTCGCAATGGCTGCAGCGGTAACCACGCCTTGCGAGTGGCCCGTAGTGCCGCTAAACTTCTCCAAAACTTCACCTGGTTCACGACCCAGCGCTTTGCAAGTCACTACGAAGTGCGCTAGTTGAACGAGTCCAATCAACGGCAGACTCACTGGTGCCGACACGAGGTAATCTGTGTCAGGCTGAGAGTCTGGATCCTGGAGCCATTGAACGATATCCATGCCTTTTGGATAGAGCTTGCTCGCCTCCGGTTCACGGGAGAGGGACTGCAGCAGCTGCGCTGACGAGGAGATCAGTTCATCGACGAAGGATGGGTAGGTGGTGTGAATCTCTCTCAGTTCATCGAAGTACTCTTCAATGTTGCCTTGCCCGCCAAACACAGTATAAATGCTCGCCTTCCCATCGGAGGAAGCACGGAACAGTGCAGAATCATACGGTTTGGTGGGTCGTCCAGCAGCTGCTCGGCCGGCGTAGTACGCTTTCACAACCGAAGCCTTTTTGGCAGTGATTCCTGGGAGAGCCGATGCAACCGCATGGACATCGTTGCCGCGCATGAAAGCACGCTCGAATTCATTGAGGGCGAGCTTCAAGACTTCCAAATTAGTTCCATGAGCATCATCCTCGCCATCTTCTACCTCTTGAGCGACATAGCCGACGTAACGAGCCACAAGCTCCGCTACAGACGAAGGCTCATCGTCCTGGGCGAGCTCATCTGTAGGTTGCGGTAATGAGGCTGTGAAGGTATCTTTCAATTGCGAGGCTTGGAAGTGGAGGGAGGTCGGCACAAGGAAAGAAAACTCAAGTGACCCATGTGACAGGATCAGAGGTCGCAGCGACTGAGAGGAGCGCGGGGTATTAATGCCCGTTTGAGGGCCTGTGGATGTTCCATACATCTCGTGATTTCGTATTTAATTGTATGTCTTTTCGCAGCAACGGTCAAGCGATAATTGGAAATGAGAAGGATCTCAAGAGTTCTGTAGCTTGTAGAAAAGAAGTATCATGAGCAATCCGTATTAACTAGTGATAGGGAAGGCTGCAGTATGTGCATATCAAATAAAAATTTTCACCGTTGGCGCTTCTTTTTCCTTTTTAGCAGTAGATTGTATGAGCGGGATCATTGGATTCCCTCTCCTATTCAATTGAAAAATTCGGCAAGCAGAGATGATAAAAGAGAGAGTGAAACACCGGACATAAGCAAACGTAAACTTCCTTACCTATTGCAAACGTTCTTCAAGTGGTCCTGGATTAAGCTTGGCCCAAGGTCATCAGCAGGTCCATCACCCAGCTATTAGGAGGGGAACAAAAAAAAATAAATTTGAGGAAAGTAAAAATGGGAAAATAAGCCAGGGTGTGTAGATGGACAACAAAAAAGTATAAGATATGATTACAACATAAAATGATGTAGACAATCGGAAGTAGAGAAGGGGAAAATGGGAGGAGAGGTAAGAATTATTGGGGGTCTGGAGGAACTACGTTCCAGAAATGGATAGCGATAATTAAAAGAATAAGAATAATAATATGATGGTGATGGGGAAAGGAAGAAAAAGAAAATGCAAAAGAAAAAAAAGACAGGACCATATCAAATCAAAATTCAAGGTACCCCAGGCGAAAAACACAATACAACCACACACATGCGTTGAACCGGCCGGGCGGAGGTGAGAACCCGCAGTTTGGGCTGGTTGAATGAGAACTGTCCTGATCGGGTATGGCGGGTAACGGAACCTCCCCAAAGGTCCAAAACGGTTGGGCTGGACCCAGAGGAATGTGACAATACCTGACATCAGGCTCTTTAGGTCCATACTAATCCTGTCTAGCATTTACTTTGGTTCTGTATCCTAAACATCCTGGAGCTGATCGTCACACCAGACGCCAGGAACTTTACCTTAAGTAGGTTACTCTACTCCGTACTCCGTAGTCTTATTATTACCGGCAAGCCGATGATGGGCCAAGTCAGATCAACTGGAATCTTCCTACAGAGTGTAATTGTAATGGATATATATATACCTTTGGGGTATGTGTATCCATCGGTTGCCCAGGCAGTCAATTGCTTTTCTTTGGTGGGTTAGACTATACTAGATTTACTAGTTTCAGTATGATTAGAAAACACCGGGAGGTAGTTGGATCTTGTTTTCTGGCATCTGCCATCATTATACCTATCAATGTCAATAGTGACAGATGACTACTCCTATCACGCCAACTTATAGATACCTATGAATATATTCTCACTTTCTCTCTCTCTCTTTTGATTTGTTTTTGACTGGAAACCTCTTGTCTTTTTCAAAAATTAGGATATATTAATGTATGCCTGATGTACTGTTAGCCAAATATATGAGGATTGATAGGTATTATTATTATATAATTATGCATTCTCTAGTCTGGCGTATTAGGACGAGTATGTCTATACACTCCCATACTGCCTACGTAGTAGGTTTACCTTATTATCTACCTGAGCCCTCCATCGGTACAGTAATAATGACAAATAGTGTACCACACACACTTCCATTAATAGCCTTGGAAGGATTCACGGGTATTGTACATACCAATGGAACCATAAGAGGGTGTATTTTTATGCATGAGTCTTACCACCAAAGCTCCCCTCAACTCAACCGTGCGTCCATTCCATTCAGGGCCGACTCTTATCAAACGCATATTTTTTATTTTTATTTTTATTTTTTTTCTTTTGGGTTGTGTGTGTTTATGTGGAACAGACTGGCTCGGCGTATGGCGGGACCACGATACCATCCATCCATCCATACAAACCAACCAAAGTTGTAACAGGTACGGAAAGTGCTGGTCTGGTCCCTGACCATTAATTTTCCGCCCCAACAACACTCACCAAAACGCTGACCAGCAATAATTCCGTTCCCATCCATCCACAACTTCACCATCTCTCGCCTCAGTTTTTCCTTATTATCCTTTTTTCCTTACTTTGGTTCATTCTCATTCTACCGCATTGGCAAATTCTCCCCACTGCCTGTGGTCCCAAGCTGGGGTGAGTTTTATACCAGTCTTTTTTTTCTCCCCTTCCTGTTTTGGCACAAGTAGTATGTACAGTACCTAGGAAAATATTTTTTTTCTTTCTCTGAGAACTCTATCTTTTCATTTGATCTCTCTACCTAATTTGTTATGCTCTTGTACAAGAGAAGGCAAATGGAGTCATGAGTCTTTACGAACTTCTAACTTAGATTACGCTGACAGTCTCCAATTGGCTAGGTTTAAATTCGTTACTATTATCTTTAATTACTGTTTTCTCACTCTTGCTTTTCTTTTTGTTTTAACAGCTGCTGCAATCCCAACCGAAAGGTTCACGAAGTCGCGTTTGGAACCAGCCAGGCCATAGTGTTGACAATAGAGATTGATCGGCAAACAATTGGCCACCTGCATTTAGTGGCTTACTCTCGAATTTTACCCTCTTTCCCGTCGTTAATATACCCTCTTCAATATGCGGCCCGAAGTCGAACAGGAGCTCGCCCACACCTTACTGGTAGAACTACTGGCCTACCAGTTCGCATCTCCAGTGAGATGGATTGAGACGCAAGATGTTGTTCTTGCGGAAAAACGAACAGAACGGATTGTTGAGATCGGCCCTGCAGATACATTGGGTGGAATGGCGCGACGAACGCTCGCGTCCAAGTACGAGGCATATGACGCTGCCACTTCCGTCCAACGCCAAATACTTTGCTATAACAAGGACGCAAAGGAGATTTACTATGATGTAGACCCTGTGGAGGAAGAGCCTGAGGTAGCTCCCACAACCAGCACCTCTGGTTCAGCAGCTCCAGCGGCGGCTGCAGCTGCAGCTCCCGTGGTTGCAGCTCCTCCACCTCCCGGTGCTGGTCCCGCTGCACCGGTCGAAGATACGCCAGTAACAGCAGTGGACATACTTAGGACGCTCGTTGCACAGAAACTGAAAAAGGGTCTGTCTGATGTGCCTTTAAGTAAAGCCATCAAGGACTTGGTTGGCGGTACGTGCATGCAAATTCGATGCAACCTCTAAAATTTTCGTGGCTAATGTTGCCTGTACTACAGGTAAATCGACTCTGCAGAATGAAATTCTTGGAGACTTGGGCAAGGAATTCGGCTCCACTCCAGAGAAGCCAGAGGACACCCCTCTAGACGAGCTGGGTGCCTCCATGCAGGCGACGTTCAATGGACAGTTGGGCAAGCAATCTTCCTCTCTTATTGCTCGCTTGGTGTCGTCCAAGATGCCCGGAGGTTTCAACATCACGGCCGTTCGCAAATACCTGGAGACGAGATGGGGTTTGGGATCTGGCAGGCAGGATGGTGTTCTCCTCCTCGCCCTCACAATAGAACCTGCATCTCGTATTGGATCAGAGGCGGATGCCAAGACATATCTTGATGATGTAGCCAACAAATATGCTGCTAGCGCAGGAATTAGCCTCTCTGCGCCAGTAGCTGGTGGCGACGGCGGCGCAGGATCGGGAGGCATGCTCATGGATCCAGCAGCGATCGATGCCCTGACGAAGGACCAGCGGGCCCTATTCAAACAGCAGCTCGAGATCATTGCGCGGTACTTGAAAATGGACCTGCGCGCTGGTCAGAAGGCATTTATCACGTCCCAGGAGACCCAGAGAACTCTGCAGGCACAAATTGACCTTTGGCAAGCGGAACATGGCGATTTCTACGCTTCCGGGATTGAGCCCGCCTTCGATTCCCTCAAGGCTCGTGTATATGACTCGTCCTGGAATTGGGCCCGTCAGGATGCTTTAAGCATGTACTACGATATCATTTTTGGCAGACTCAGAGCTGTTGATCGTGAAATCGTGAGCCAGTGCATACGCATCATGAATCGTTCAAACCCCCTTCTCCTTGACTTCATGCAGTATCATATCGACAATTGCCCTACCCACCGGGGCGAGACATATCAATTGGCGAAGGAACTCGGTCAACAGCTCATTGAAAATTGTAGGGAAGTTCTTGGAGTTGCCCCCGTTTACAAGGATGTGGCTATCCCCACTGGACCCCAAACGACGGTTGACGCCCGTGGAAATATTGGATACAAGGAGGCTCCCCGGGCCAGCGCGCGCAAATTGGAGCACTATGTGAAGCAAATGGCAGAAGGTGGCCCAATCTCCGAGTACAGCAATCGGACTAAGGTCCAAAATGATCTTCGTAGTGTCTACAAACTGATCCGGAGGCAACATCGCCTATCCAAGTCTTCTCAATTACAATTCAACGCCCTCTACAAGGAAGTTATCCGTGCTCTCAGCATGAACGAGAACCAGATTATGCCTCAGGAGAACGGGAATGGGAAGAGATCCAATCGGAACGGCCCCAAGCACAACGGCAACCCTCGCGTAGGAAAAATTGAGACCATTCCTTTCCTGCATCTGAAGAAGAAGAATGAGCATGGATGGGAGTATAACAAGAAGCTAACGGGTATCTATCTTGATGTATTGGAGTCCGCCGCACGGTCAGGTCTCACATTCCAGGGCAAGAATGTCCTCATGACTGGTGCTGGTGCAGGCTCTATTGGTGCCGAGGTCTTGCAGGGCTTGATCAGTGGTGGCGCCAAGGTGGTTGTGACTACGAGCCGCTACTCTCGCGAAGTTACTGAGTACTATCAGGCTATGTATGCTCGTTACGGTGCCCGTGGCTCGCAGCTCGTGGTGGTTCCTTTCAACCAAGGTAGCAAACAAGATGTCGAAGCCCTTGTCAACTACATCTACGATACAAAGAAGGGGCTCGGTTGGGACCTCGATTACGTCGTTCCATTTGCAGCCATTCCAGAGAATGGTCGTGAGATTGATTCGATCGATTCCAAGTCAGAGCTCGCTCATCGCATCATGCTGACCAATCTCTTGCGGCTCCTGGGCTGCATAAAGTCTCAAAAGCAGGCCAATGGCTTCGAAACACGACCCGCCCAGGTTATCCTTCCCCTTTCACCAAACCATGGCACATTCGGAAATGACGGCTTATATTCCGAGTCCAAGCTGGCTTTGGAGACACTGTTTAATCGTTGGTACTCAGAGAGTTGGAGCAATTACCTTACAATCTGCGGTGCAGTTATTGGCTGGACCCGTGGCACGGGTTTGATGAGCGGCAACAACATGGTTGCCGAGGGTATTGAGAAACTCGGTGTCCGCACCTTTTCTCAGCAGGAAATGGCCTTCAACTTGCTAGGTCTCATGGCCCCTGCGATTGTCAACCTGTGTCAACTTGATCCTGTTTGGGCTGATCTGAATGGCGGATTCCAGTTCATTCCTGACCTGAAAAGCCTCATGACGAAGCTTCGCACGGACATCATGGAAACAAGCGATGTTCGCCAGGCGGTGATCAAGGAGACTGCCATCGAGAACAAGGTCGTCAATGGAGAAGACAGCGAAGCGCTCTACAAGCGTGTTGTTGCTGAGCCTCGGGCCAACATTAAATTTGAGTTCCCCAAACTTCCGAGCTGGGATGAGGAAGTGCAACCCCTTAACGAATCCCTCAAGGGTATGGTCAACTTGGACAAGGTTGTTGTTGTCACTGGTTTCGCAGAAGTCGGACCTTGGGGTAACTCGCGAACCCGTTGGGAAATGGAAGCGTATGGAAAGTTCTCCCTCGAGGGTTGTGTCGAAATGGCGTGGATCATGGGACTTATCAAGCATCATAACGGTCCGCTAAAAGGAAAGACTTACTCCGGCTGGGTGGATGGAAAGACCGGGGAACCCGTGGATGACAAGGATGTTAAGGCGAAGTACGAGAAATACATCCTTGAACACTCAGGTATCCGACTCATTGAGCCTGAGCTTTTCAAGGGATACGACCCGAAGAAAAAGCAGCTCCTTCAGGAGATCGTTATTGAGGAAGATCTGGATCCATTCGAGGCTTCGAAAGAAACTGCGGAGGAATTTAAGCGGGAGCATGGTGAGAAGGTTGAGATCTTTGAAGTCCCTGAATCAGGGGAGTACACCGTCCGTCTCAAGAAGGGTGCCAATCTTCTGATTCCCAAAGCTCTCCAATTCGACCGCCTCGTTGCCGGACAAGTGCCAACTGGTTGGGACGCCAAGCGATATGGTATTCCCGACGACATTATCGAGCAGGTTGATCCAGTCACGCTATTCGTTCTAGTCTGTACAGCTGAGGCGATGCTCTCGTCTGGTATCATCGATCCTTACGAGTTTTACAAGTATGTCCACCTATCCGAAGTCGGTAACTGCATCGGCTCTGGTATTGGAGGAACCCACGCCTTGCGAGGAATGTACAAGGATCGGTACCTGGACAAGCCGCTACAAAAGGATATTTTGCAGGAGTCTTTCATCAACACTATGAGCGCGTGGGTCAACATGTTATTGCTTTCCTCAACGGGGCCAATCAAGACGCCTGTTGGTGCTTGTGCAACGGCCGTTGAGTCTGTCGACATTGGCTACGAGACGATTGTCGAAGGAAAGGCCCGCGTCTGCTTTGTTGGCGGTTTCGATGACTTCCAGGAAGAGGGATCGTATGAATTCGCCAATATGAAAGCTACCAGCAATGCTGAGGACGAGTTCGCCCACGGGCGCACCCCGCAGGAGATGTCACGCCCTACCACAACTACCCGTGCTGGATTCATGGAATCGCAGGGTTGCGGTATGCAGCTCATCATGAGCGCTCAGCTGGCGCTGGATATGGGAGTGCCGATCCACGGTGTCATTGCTTTGACCACCACGGCTACTGACAAGATCGGTCGCTCGGTTCCCGCGCCAGGACAGGGTGTCCTTACTACTGCGCGGGAGAATCCCGGCAAGTTCCCTTCGCCTTTGTTGGACATCAAGTACCGCCGCCGCCAGTTGGATCTGCGTAAGAAACAGATTAAGGAGTGGCAAGAATCTGAATTGTTGTATCTTCAGGAAGAGGTTGAGGCTATGAAGGCTTCAAGCCCTGAGTCGTTCGACGTGTCTGAATACCTGCAGGAACGAGCCCGGCACATTGAGCGCGAGGCTATCCGCCAAGAAAAGGATGCCCAGTACAGCCTCGGAAACAATTTCTGGAAGCAAGACTCCCGCATTGCCCCTCTGCGTGGCGCTCTTGCCACTTGGGGTCTCACTGTTGATGATATTGGTGTTGCCTCCTTCCATGGTACTTCTACCGTCGCGAATGATAAAAATGAATCGGATGTCATTTGCCAGCAAATGAAGCATTTGGGTCGTAAGAAGGGAAATGCAGTCCTCGGTATCTTCCAAAAATACCTTACTGGGCACCCCAAGGGTGCTGCCGGCGCTTGGATGTTCAACGGCTGCCTTCAGGTTTTGGATAGCGGCCTGGTTCCCGGTAACCGCAACGCTGATAATGTGGATAAGGTGATGGAGAAATTCGACTACATCGTCTATCCCAGCCGTAGCATCCAGACGGACGGAGTTAAAGCATTCTCGGTCACCTCGTTCGGTTTCGGCCAGAAGGGTGCGCAGGTCATTGGTATTCACCCTAAGTATCTCTTCGCCACTCTTGACCGCGCACAGTTCGAAGGTTACAAGGCCAAGGTTGAGGCCAGACAAAAGAAGGCGTATCGATTCTTCCACAACGGCTTGATCAACAACAGCATCTTTGTTGCTAAGAACAAGGCGCCATACGAGGATGAGCTTCAGAGCAAGGTCTTCCTCAATCCTGACTATCGGGTTACCGCTGATAAGAAGACTGCTGAGCTCAAGTTCCCTGCGGTGCCCCCAAAAGTTGCCGATAAAGGAGTCGAAAGCACTAAGCAGGTGGTCGAGTCACTAGCGAAGGCCCACACTGCTGCAAATTCGAAGGTCGGAGTAGATGTGGAAAACCTCGAGTCGGTCAATATTGAGAATGAGACATTCATCGAACGGAATTTTACAGCTGACGAGCAGCAATATTGTCGCAACGCTGCCGACCCTCAAGCGTCGTTTGCAGGACGATGGAGTGCGAAAGAAGCTGTTTTCAAGTCTCTTGGTGTTTCAGGCAAAGGTGCCGGTGCTCCCTTGAAGGACATCGAAATCAGTAATGATACGACTGGAGCTCCTGTCGTTAAAGTGAGTCAACCCACATCTTTGACCCTCTATAATTCCCACGACTAACTTTTACAGCTTCATGGTGCTGCAGCCGAGGCCGCCAAACAGGCTGGTGTGAAACAAGTCAGTGTCAGCATCAGCCACAGTGATTCCCAGGCAGTAGCCGTTGCGGTTTCTACATTCTAATGGTTTGATGAGCAATATGGGTTAGAGGTATAATACGTATTTAGCCATAGATAATTTCTTTTTATGACATCCTCGCCCTAGCCCTCAGTAATTCCGTTTCCCCCCCTTTCTCTTGATCCAGTACTACTTCCTCGGCCCGAGAATAACTAGATGTAGGCTCTTTGGGATTAGTCCTTCAACTTTATTGAACCTGTTACATGTTTCTTTCTTCTAGCTAACAGGGCTGAACCAATAATTCTACTTCTGCACGCTCATATATAAGAAACAACGTGTACGTTTACCAAGGAATGAATTAGAATCAGGACAGATAGCATAGTTTTGCCTAGCGAGCCCAGCCTGTCCCGGTATATGCAGCAAGTTCTCATTTGAAAATCTCTCAGGAGACACTTGCTAGGAGATTAAGATAGGATTCGCTACTTTAAATAATGAGGCACTTTGTCGACTACGAAGCTGCTCATGTCCTCGCCCTTATCCACGTCCAGACGCCCGGTTCAAGGGACCCCAATTGGCTCTTGGGTTGAGTTGATACCTGACGAGTCGCTTTCTGGTCACCTCTCTACCTAACGATTCATCGAAGACAACATCCAAAGTCCTGGGGTGAGGTTTGGCCATAGATGTCGTACGCGCTTGGTCGGTGGTCTGCGAATCCTTTCGCAAATCTGCAGGTCGAGAATCTGCTGCACATTGGCCCAGCGCCTGCCGGGAACAGGATCGGTACAGCGCAGCTTCGACTCTTGTCACTACGTCAGAGATATTATTTCCGTTCTCGGCCGCAGTCACAATCTCTTTCTTCAGCAAATCCAATTGTTGCTCGCCTTCCTTCAGGGCTTTAAAATTTTCGCGGCTTTTCGCCATGATGACGGCACCAGCAGTACCATGCTTAAGGGCATTTTCTTTGATGGGGGACTTCTGCCTCACCCATTCTCTCATGATCTCCCAGACAACATCCCAAGGTGCGTCTGTGCGGATGGTATTGGGCTTTGTGTGACTACGGGTACACCGGTAGCCCAAGTGCCGCACTGCTCCGCGGAAAGCATCGGCAGAAATAGTCGATGTATGAAGAACTTTCGAGAGAGCACTCAAGCTGAAATAAAATGGGTATGGCTCGCGAAGGGCCGGGTCCATCCGGGGAATGATAGCCGGGTCTTCACTTGATGCGATGATTTTGCTCTCGGTGTTGATAAGCTCGGGACTAACGCTCCCTGAAGAGATGTTTGTGCCCAAGTCCTCCTCGAGCGCTGTAGTCAACATGCCTTCAATCCTGTCTACCGTTTGGTATACGCCCCTATCTACCTCTGGAAGCGTATCAAGAATCCTTTTAATGAAGTGGGGGTTATGAAGCGGACCCGCCCACATAGGACCGCCTATGTGAGTTTTCATCCCACAGTGCTCGCAGATCATGTTTGCCACTGGACCTTGGGCGAAGCCATGATGATAGAAAAGGTTTCCTTTTTTATCTAGTCTCGGCTTTGTCTGTGTTAGAGGTTGTGTTGACCAAGCCCCACAGCCTGAATCACAGTTATAGACCACCATTGCGTTACCCGAAGCAAACTTCACTTCGGCTGGTGATCGGTGAACGCGGACAAATACCCGAGCGTAAAAATCGATTGATAAGGATAGAAGTGGCTCGATAGCCAGCCCGTACTTCGCAGCTGCCGTCGCGAGTCCGTGAAGGATTAGACGTAATCCACCTTCATGGGAGTGCGTGCCTTTCGTTGGGATACCGCCATACAACGCGAATGATTTCTCGGGGTATCCATTTGATGCCCAAACTCCGGCATCGGTGCAGGTCACGCAAAGCAAGCCTCCATCCTTAACAGCCTGTACAGCGGAGTCCAAAAAAGGAGCAGCTGTTCCGTAGGGATCCAAATCAATAACATCAAATTTTCCAGCGTACTGTCCGTTACTCTGCGTACTGGACTTTTCCAGAGTACTGTACATATAAATTCGCGCATCTCCAGTGTTGGGTTTGATGAGCTTTCCAAGGCCGTTATATTCAATGTTTACCTTCATTGACTGGATTGCAGAGGGCGATAAATCGTTCGCAACAACGCAAGTGGTTGACGGAATCTCTGATGCATATCGTAGTGCGCGCAAACCAGTGGCAGACAGGGCGTCTAAGATTGAAAATGATGGCGTGATATTGTGTTCTGGAAGCGATCCAGCACACGGCTGGTCGCCATTTTGTGCTTGACTGTCGACAAGAACCCCCTTGCCAATTTTTTTTTCTTCTTCGTCACCATCTTCCCTCTTTCGTTTCTTGCCCTTTGCCTTTCCATCCGCCATGCCTCTTCTCTTTCTTCTTTCCGCCCCCTGCTTCTTCAGAGCTAGAACGTGTTCTCCATAAGTTTTGATGGCGAGTACACTTAAATCTCGATTAAATTGTTGAATTGGATTGTAAAATACCGACTGGGCCTCATCCTCCGCCTTGCGATCCCTTCTTGTTCCCTTGGAGGCTGCAGCCTGGGAGGGTGGGTTCAAAATGAATGCCTTCCCTTCTTTTACCGCGTGGTATTCCTTGCCACCATACTGAATGAGTTGATCGGAGACACCAGGCGCTGGCTCCGTCTCCATGGTTGACGATCGTGAAGAGCAATACTGTACAGAAGATAGACAGCGGGAGAAGATCGAAATATTAGTCGTAAATCGAAGTGTTGCGATACGAAAAGGGCTCAAGAGACTCAAGCGCATAGGCTCGAATATAGGAGGGCCAACGCGTAATAAGGCGATAGAAGTGTAACTTTTGGCTGTTTGGCTAAAGTCATAGATCTGGTCCCGAGTCGCTCAGAGATCAGAGGGAAAAAAAAAAAAAAAGTGGTGATAAATTTATGCACGGACCACATTTACCTTTGCCTGTGTATATTCAAACAAAATATTGTCAAACCTATAAAACTTTCCGTAAAAGCAACTGCTTTTGTTGTACACTTTGTTCCTCATTTGATATCTATTTGTTGAGTCGCATGATTCTATTATTGTATAAAATGAAGCTTGTTGGGGTGTGTTGTATGTGAGCTGTAGCCACATAGGAGTCCAGATACGCTCATATCACAACCAGGGACCAAGTATAGGTACCTGCTTATAGATCCTAGTCCAACCGTTGGCTTCCCAGCCTGAACCCTGGCCTCCACGGCCGATGATCCCCAGAGCACCAGCGAGCCAGACGGCTGTCCCAACGGCTGCAACGCCATTGACAGTCCACCACATTTTCCTCTGCCTTTTGACCCGCCTTTGGCTTTCCACATGCTCTAAGTAGCCGTCAAGAGAGGCTTTCTTATTGCCTCGCTCGTCGCGAGCCGTGGTAACTCTACAACCCATCCAAGCAGCCCATCCCCCAATGATATGCCAGACACCCGCAGCGACAAAGGCAACATAATATATACTCCAGAAAAGGGGACTACGCGAGATTCCATGAGCCACATAACCCAGGCCCACTCCTGAGCTTCCTCCATCGACGATCAGCGGCGTGACCCGGTTCACAAGGACATGAGTGCCAAGGAGTGGAACAAGGAAGTATCCTAGACGAGCTTGCAAGCTCATTCGCGGCCAAAAGTTCAGTAGATATCTCTGGGATCGGGTCTCAGCACCGTACAGCCGTGCCCGGCGAGAAGAGCGGATATTCCGGAGGACAATGCCCGAAGCGACATGGACAAGAATGGGGACAGTCAGAATCACATGCTCAAGCCCTGGGGACTGGTAGATGGGTCTCGTAAGGAGCAGGTAGGTTTCACTATCGAGAACGGATCGTGTTGTGAGAGGGAAAAGAGACGTGTTGGCGAAGTGCAGTGCAAAGAACAAAGTGGGGGGATACGTCGAGTATTTCTGAAGTGTGGACACTAGAGGAACACGACTATCAGCTCGGATTGTTAGAGGTATAGCTCATCTGTACCTACACCATGAAGCCCATTTATATCCGCTGAGACCTAGTTTGGGAGTAGAAAGCCCGCCTTGTGATTTGCTCCCATGTTTAGGAGCTTGTGCTTTGAAGACATATTCGCCACTTTCGAGGTCGTGGAGCTCGTCCTGCACTGGAGAAGGATCCAATTCTTGCATGGAACTCATCGAGTGCCTTTCAACGGCATTGGGCTTTTGTGGGATGCCATCTATGGAGGCCATCGTGAGAGTCTGACTCACTTTGTTTCTGTCGATTTTGATATTATTTCCAATCAATCATAGAAGACTATCATATACTGGCATCATACACAGCGTGGCTCATGAATAATGTTGTATACTTGTACGAAATTCTTGGAAGAGCTCAAGAATAAATGTAGCTGTCGTGATTGGTCTGGTCCATAGCTCCCTCCGCCGAGCTTAACCCAAACCGGGTTTGGACATGGGATTTGATCAAATAAGACCTTTATCCGCTCCAACCAAGCATACTCTCCTCACAGCATTATCGACCTCGCCTTCTTCTACATAGACTGCTGTTGCGCCATTGCTTCGCAAGGATGGCACCGGTATGTCTACTATGTTGGCAACATCTCCCCATGACTCCACATGTTTAAAATATACGCCCCATGTCGATGCGCTGGCTAACGATAACCATAATAACAGCGTGGGTTTACTAACCCCGCCCCCAAGGTACAATGGCTCCCTCGGATCCCCAAGTAGTAGTGCCGTTTGACTGATTCACGAGCTTCACGGGAAGACCGAATCTGCGCGCTCCGCTTTAAGCTCCTTTACCTGCACCCTTTGCAACAAATCCTATTCTCGCCACCCTGAGTATGAAGCACATATTTCATCTTACGACCATCAGCATCGCAAACGCCTTCAGGATCTAAAGCAATTATCGCGGGACCCAAATGCTGCGGAAAAAGCTAGACGAGCAGAGAGGAGGGCTGATGCAGAGGCGGGACTGAGGGTCATCGACACAAAAAGTAGCCTAACCTTGGGAACTGGGCCGGCCGCCGGCGGAGGATTTAAGAAAGGAGGATTCAAAAGCTCGTTTACAACGGTCAAAGGTCCTGTCGCTCCTGCCCCGCCAACGAAGAAAAACGTACTCTGTGATGAGGACGAAGATGAAACCTCAGTAGCAACCGAGACGAGCCAACGTGCTCAAAGTCAACCTACCAAAGACCCGAGCGATTACGCAGAAAGCGATACTGATGAGGAGTATATAATTGATACAGTGGGCGGGGGCTACTATGACCCCCTCCAGCCGACGAGCTGCTCTTCTAGTTGCGCAGAGATAAGACATAGACTAGTAGGGGCTACTGCGGTGCAGGGATAGCATTCGTCCACCCCAACGAAAGTCATGCACCATGGCTATGAGAAAGGGCTGGCTGGCGTTAAGTGGTTTAGGCAAGGCTTACTTGATCCTCGGTTAATTGTTCTATGTATGCCAATAGAGATATAACCGCGAGGCGTTGTATTCTTACAAATCCCAATACGCGTTAGTTACTATAGATACCCTATAGAGGTCCATTCAATCTAATCCCCTTCTTGAAGGGAGAGTTTAGAGACCTTTACATTGGAGCGCAAATAAGGTATCTCGGAAAAAAGTCGGAATAAAAAAGAAAATAAAAGCATAAAAAAGAAAGCATGTCGCATAGAAGAACTTGAAATACAAACGAATTTAATTCTTTAGTATAGTCATACAGATTCCCAGCACGAGTATTTAGCGGGAAACCCCCGGGAAACAAAAGAGATGAATGCAACAGTAAAAGGGTACTAGACACAGTATTTTTATTACTCGGCTTTCTTTACGTCCACATCTTACGTCAAGCCAATTTACAATCGCAGAAGCTTGGTGGCCTGGCCCAGAATGGTGTCCACCTGGGGGAAGCTCATCTGCTCAAGGCCAGCAGCGTAGGGAGTAGGCACCTCAGCACCGGTGACACGAACAGCGGGGGCAGTCAGGTAGTCAAAACCGTACTCCATAGCCAAGGCCATGATTTCCGAGGAAACACCGAACATGGGAAATCCAGACTCGACGCACATGATGCGGCCCGTCTTCTTGAGCGACTGAATAACGGTCTCGACATCAAGGGGCTTAACCGAACGAAGGTTGATCACCTCAGCTTCAACGCCGTACTTCTGCTTTAGTTCGGCGGCAGCGTCCAGGGACAGTCCGACGCAGCGAGATAGAGAAACAATGGTTAGATCCTTTCCGGGGCGTTCGATCTTAGCCTTGCCAATTGGAAGGACAAAGTCGTCCTTCTGAGCGGCCTCGCTCATAGGGAAGGCCTGACCGTACAGAAGCCTATGCATTTGTCAGCCTTAATATAACCCGCGCCAGATCACATTTACTGAAATCACACATACTCGTTCTCCAAAACAACGACAGGGTTAGGGTCGCGGATAGCAGCTTTCAACAAGCCCTTAGCGTCTTCAGAGCTCCACGGCGAAACAACCTTCAGTCCGGGAATGCTGCCGTACCAAGCCGAGTAGTCCTGTGAGTGCTGAGCGGCAACACCGGCGGCGAATCCATTGGGTCCACGGAAGGTGATGTTGCAGGGCTGGATGCCACCAGACATATAGTGAGTCTTCGCGGCGGAATTGATGATTTGATCAATAGCCTGCATGGCGAAGTTGAAGGTCATGAACTCGCACTGGAAAGCAAGATCCATATTAGTCCACAGAGACCCTCCGGCTTGCATCGGTTAGGAATCTAGGGGATATGTACTTACAATAGGGTGCAGTCCAGCAAGAGCAGCGCCCACTGCCAGACCGCAAAAGCCTGCTTCTGTGATAGGCGTATCAATAACTCTCTTGGGGCCGAAGCGGTCCAGAAGTCCTCTCGTCACTTTGTAACTATAAGGCTCATATGTTAGTGATGCCATGAGGAATCGATTGGGTTCCTCCGGAGTGAAAGCCATACGCTCCGTTATACTGTGCGACCTCCTCTCCGAGGATGAACGTTTTCCGGTTCGTCTCCAGCTCCTCCGCAAGAGCTTCGTTCAATGCATCACGAACAGTGACTTCTTTTACACCACCTTCCGTAGCATAACCCCGGAAGCGCAGAATCGAGGGGGCGCATGCAGATTGGGGAAGAGCAGGGCGGAGAGACGAAGACAGACGCGATGAAAGCAGACGAGCTGCAGGGCGGAAAAGTCGGGGAGCAGCCATGGCCGGGCTGAAGGACATATAGATTCAGCAAACGAGAGGGATGAGTATTCACAAGAACTCCGTAGCGAATAGATCAACAAGTGGAGTGGAAAACGAAGGAGAGAGAAGACACCGGAGCGAAGGTTTCGCAATATCCGTTTCGGGACCGTCCTTTCAATCAATAGGGATTTTAGTTTTTGGTGAGCGTTTCGAGAGACTGTTGGGCTGGGAATGACTAAGCCGCGCGGTCCTCACCGGCGGCTCATTCCGTATTTATCCTGATTGATAACAAAAGGTAGGGACGCTAGACTCCGTACTCCGTTCCTACTCCTCTCCTTCTTGTCTCTGTCTCCGTGTTTGTGTCTATTTTTGCTAATATAGTTGTTTAAAAGTTATTAATATAAAAAGCATGATATACGATCGGTTCTATTCACATACTCTCCCTTGCCTCGCTGCCCTCATATCCCCCATTCTTTCTCTTCAACCGTCCGCTCCGGAGCCTATCGCGGCCCCTTTGCGTGACTTGAAATGGGGACAGCTTAACTTTCTTCACACCACAGATACTCATGGCTGGTTAGCCGGTCATCTACAGGAGTATGCTAAACAGACAGCAAATTCGATACCAAGACATGCTGATTGAACGCACTCTAGACCCTCTTACTCCGCAGACTGGGGTGACTATGTTTCCTTCGCCACCCGAATGCGAGAGAAAGCGGAGGCGCAAGGACAAGATTTACTAATCATAGACACGGGTGATAGGGTAGAGGGCAATGGTCTGTATGACGCGTCAGAGCCCAAAGGCGTCTATCTCTCGGACATTCTGCGGCACCAGCATATCGACTTGTTGACAGCGGGAAACCATGAGTTGTACAAAAAGAACACCTCGGAGACTGAACTCTACACTACGATTCCCCATTTTCGCGGCAACTATCTAGCTTCTAATATAAACATCATACACCCCATAACCAAAGATTCCATACCATTAGCTCCTCGATTCAAGAAGTTTACGACCGAAAAGCAAGGGATCCGTATCATTGCTTTCGGCTTTCTTTTCGATTTCACAAAGAACGCCAACAACACCATCGTGCAACCGGTAGAAGAGACTATCAAGGAGGATTGGTTCCAAGAAGCTATTAGGGACAAGGAAGTTGACCTCTTTCTAGTGGTGGGGCATGTCCCTGTTCGCTCTAAGGAATACGATGCTGTCTTCAAAGAGATTCGGACGATTCGTTGGGACACGCCTATTCAATTCTTTGGTGGTCACTATCATATCCGCGATTTTGCCCGATATGACTCTAAAGCGGTCGGGTTAGCGAGTGGTCGATTCATGGAGACCATTGGCTTCATGTCAATTGACGGCCTGTCTACTAACAAACAGTGGGTAAAGCCTGCGTTGACAAGCCCTAGCTTCCATCGAAGGTATATCGATAATAACATCTATTCTTTCCATCACCATACTGGTCTCACCGAGGAAACATTTCCTACGGAGCATGGGCAGAACGTGTCTCGTCTTATTCAGCAATCTAGGAGCATCCTTCAGCTCGATCAGGTACACGGTTGTGCCCCTCGGGATCTTTGGATGTCGCGCGTTAAGTACCCCAGTGAGGGCAGTATTTACACTTGGCTTGAGCGACAGGTGCTGCCCGATTCGTTGAAGGATAAATACCGCGCTGGCAAACCGGCTCTTGCTGTCGTTAACACCGGCGCCATTCGCTTTGACATACTTAAAGGGCCCTTTACGCGGGACTCCACATTCATAGTGTCTCCGTTTACGAGCGGTTTCCGTTATGTCAAGGACATTCCTTACGACAAGGCAACTTTTCTAGTCGAGGTCTTAAACAAGCTCCCGGGGATTCTGGCGGACGCTCGCGATCGAGCAACCAATCCCATTCAGGGACTTGCACCCCCGGAACAGTCAGCTTATTCCTACAATAAGATCCCTGATGGTACCCTCAGGCTGGGCACTACCAATCAACCTGCAGGTCAGGTGCCGCTGGCGAGCAGCAGTTATTCCAAACCCAAACTTTTTCCTGGGTATACCACGACAGACGATGCGGGTTCGGATGGTGATGACACAATTCATTCATCTCTCCCCTTTTATCGCGTGCCAAATTGCATCCAGGCTCTAAGCTCCCCCAGAACACCCGCAGTGCCGGAAACAGTGGATCTCGTATACATTGACTTTATAGAATCCCATGTGGCTATAGCAGCCAAGTTCGCGGGACTAGTGGTAGACTTCGCACGGGACAGTAATGTGTACATGCCGGGCATGACATTAACGAAAGTTATCTTAGACTGGGTGAAGGACAACTGGAGTTGCAGTGGAGAGTGAAACATCATGGAAAGCTATCTTATATTTAGGACATCTAGGTCAATCTTTCTGTGGAACCATGCCTAGACGTTAAGCGAAGTATTCCTGATAGCCATATGGTTCGAAAATATTTCCGTGTAAGCTTCAATCTCCGCCTTCGTACTTGAGCAGGCCCTTTCCACCGCGATAGCCACTTAAGGTTTCCTGCACGCCAGCGGTGAGTGAAGAACCGTCAGTGTCCCAGACCCATTTTATTTCCTCCACCGGAATATCCTTAAATTTGCCCGCCCTAGTTAACTGTAGCACATCGTTGATGGTATTCTCTTTCAGTTGAGGATGCTTATCCCCCCATTTGCTGACCCAAAACCCATCAAAAGCGAGGTTCTTAAAGATCAGAAGCCCCGAAGGTAGGGAAACTGGCTGCTTCGACATCGCCCCGTAGGTGACCAGGTGCGAACCTGGAGCGAGAGTCTTCGCCAGCGCGGTGGCGCTCTTACCACCTACGCAGTTCAGAGCGAGTCGAATTGGCTCCTTTCCGTTGCGAGTGAACCCGTTTACCATGTCCTTAAAATCTCTTGAGAGTAACTCCGCTTCTGTGACCACTGCAGTCGCGCCTAACTCATGCAGCTCAGCTTTCAAAGCCTCCGTCTCTTCCGCTGTCTTCCTTTCTCGGACAACATTGATCGTCTTGATCCCCCATTCCCGTGCAAGTTGAATAGCGGCGCGGCCAACACCACTATTCGCTCCGTTCTGAATCAGCCATTCCTCTCCACTTCTCAGCCAATCCCATTCACAGAAGTCTTTGATCATGCGGTATGCTGTGACTGGATTCACACTAACTGTGCTGATCTGAAGCGGCGTTAACCCGTCTTTATTCTCAATCTTAATCAGCTGCGTCTCATTCATTTGAGCGTGAGTGCGCCAGGTGCCCTGCCCTGTCTGCTTCATGACGACCCAGTCACCCTTGCTAACGGTCCTGACACTGGATCCAGTGGCAATGACCTCAAAGGCGCCCTCATTTCCAGCCACTGCGCACGGCTCCTGTGTGCCAAGGGCTGTCTGGAAAGGTGGTTTGCTAGGATACACGCCCTGAATCTGGTTTACGTCGGCCGGATTCAGAGGTGCCGCAAGGAGGCGAAGAGTAACCTGCGACCCATGCGGGGGGGAGATAGAGTGTTTGTGCAGCCTAGAGAAGGGAAAAAATTGAAAAGAAAAACTGGGTTAGAAACCTGCCTTGTCTCACGTCTCAGGAAGTCTTTTTCTGCGAAGCTTCCGATAAGCACAGAAATTGGCATAACTTACTGTAGGACATCCTTGGGTTCACCATATCGCGAGTACACAAGTGCCTTTGCTTGTGTATAGCCGTATACTGAGATATATCTTCTAACCCCGGGCAACGAGCTGGAAGGCGTTCCTCTACGTTGGCGTGTAGCAGGAGCTCCACGAGCTTTTAAAAAGATAGGCGCATTGCTGCGAGAAATGTCAATAGCGGCTCGCGCTGCACTACGCGAGAACATGATGTCAACAAAAATGATCCACGCGGATTCGTGACAGAATAAAGAGAGGAAGCAGTGAGAAAGGGAGTAGAAAAGAGCGAGTTCAAAGAAATCCCGGATGACGTCGTTTTGTCCAGCCCGTCGGGCCGACGGACACTAACCGCAAACTAGAGCTGGAACTTTTATTCTATTATATCTAGATAGATTTTACTTTTGGGGGTTTGCCGCCCTGTTTTTCGTTTCTTTTTTTTTACTTCTCCTTATTTTTTTTTCTTTCCTTGAGCCTCTAATATCGCTCTCTAAATGTCCCTTTTACGGGAAGCTGAGAGATGCATCGCTAATCAAAAGTCCCATGTCGCCCTCAATGCCTTCATCACTGCCCTACAGCCATCGGGGCAGTGGCGGAAACAGGTAGAAGATGCAGTTCTCCGGGCCGAGAAAGGTAGGTTGGTTTCCCTCATAACATTCGACCCTCTTACGACTAACTAGTCTCTCTCTCCCGTCAGGAAAGTCTAAGTCTAGGGTGGACGGCCGATTGATATCCATCAAAGACAATATATGCACTCGCGACCTTCCGACGACATGCGCCTCCGTAATACTTGAAAAGTTTACGAGTCCATTTGACGCAACCATCGTTGAACAATTGGAAGATGCAGGTGCTGTTGTGGCTGGGAAGACAAACCTTGATGAATTTGGCATGGGCTCTCATTCAATCCATTCTTGTTTTGGGCCAGTAAGAAGCTTGCGGCAGGGCCGCGATGCCGAGCCCCTTTCGGCTGGTGGCAGTTCTGGAGGGAGTGCAGTCGCAGTTGCTACGGACCAATGTTATGCGTATGTTGTCTTTTCAGTCCCTCAGTCACATTAGGTTACTGATCGACGCCTGCCGCCGCCAGCGCATTGGGTACAGACACTGGCGGATCTGTTCGCCTGCCGGCTGCATATACTGGGACAGTTGGCTTCAAGCCATCCTACGGTTTGATCTCACGATGGGGTGTAGTCGCATATGCCAACTCATTGGACACTGTGGGGATTCTAGGGAGAAACACGGCCAGCGTTCGCGATGTCTTCGGTACGGCTTTCATGCTACGTCTCCATCTGTTTGGATGGGCTAATGCGTGTTTAGATACTGTGAACCAGCACGATCCACGCGATGCAACTAATCTTTCTCCTTTATCCCGCTCTCGGATACTTTCAAACCTCCAGTCACCCTCCCTCGCATCCCGACTGACCTCTGCACCTCTCAGAATTGGAGTTCCCACGGAATACAACATTTCCGAACTTGACTCATCAGTCCGGCGCGCTTGGTCCCACTCTTTGGCATACATGCAGCAACAAGGTCACAGTGTTCATCCAGTCTCCCTTCCAACGACGAAATTGGCCTTATCGGCATACTACGTGCTCGCACCTGCCGAAGCGTCTTCGAACCTGGCCAAGTACGACGGCGTCAGGTACGGAACACGTTTTGATGGACCGGATAGTAATGGACAGCCGGAAGGGTATCTCTACGCCAGCACTAGAGAACATGGCTTTGGCTCTGAAGTCAAGAGGCGGATCGTCCTTGGTGCGTTCAGCTTAAGTGCTGACGCCATGGATAATTATTTTATTCAGGCACAGCGTGTCCGACGTCTTGTCCAGCATGACTTCAACTCCATTTTCATGGCAGAGCAACCATTAGCATCTCACCGTCATGAAATAGAAAGGACATCCCAACCATCTGGCGTAGACATTCTCATTTGCCCCACAGCGCCTTCGGGTCCGCCACGCATATCAGAATTGATAAATTCGGACTCTGCAGCCTCACCATTAGATGCATACATGAACGACGTCTTTACCGTCCCTGCCAGTTTGGCCGGTCTCCCAGCCATGTCTGTTCCAGTCACCGTGTGTGGTGACAAGCAAGCTTCCGACGAAGCGGGTTTGGCGGGTATTCAAATAGTTGGCCAATACGGAGATGACGAACTCGTATTGAGAGTGGGAGAACTACTTGAGGGCCTGAAGGTCTAGACCATTTATACGTATAGATACCCGGGTTCGGATGCATACTCGTTTCTCGAATGATTATGTTATGCTTGTAAAACACGTTTCGAGTTGCGTTTAGGTTATCGGTGGCTGTATGTAATTGGGAGCGCTGTAGGAGCTTCTTTCTAAATTTGATGCCCTGTTTGGTATCTCGACTTAACAATTTCTGAATAATATACATATGTTCAAATTTAGGAGACGCCAGAAAAGAAAGGAAAAGCAAAGTTCACGTGACAAACGTGTATTATATGTCAATAACGCCACTCTCGCTGACAAACAACGCAGACTGAACGATTCCAATGCTATATTCTATCAGGACATCTCAAAGCCATGGTCCACAGCGGTGGCTTCGGGTCTGGCAGCGGGTTCCTCTACATTTGGTGTAACTGCCGCACCCACATTCGCCGCATCCTCAAAGGTACTGTGTCCAGGACCTATATCAGCAGAGCCTTCGTTACCGATATTATTCTCCATGGCTGAAGGGCCGGTTTCAGGGTCTGCAGAGATGGCAGATTCATACGCAGCCCCGACACCTCCCTTTAATACCTCAGCTCCTCCGACCGCACCAGTACCGGTACCATCCATTTGAGCATTGCCGACAATATCGCCATCCACCCCACCCCAAACAAGCATTGCCTCGACCTCATCAACGATGTCAGCGACGACATCTTCGACTATCTGCTCGTTAAAGCGCTCTCCGATCCCCCGTGTTGGCTCGCCGCTCTCTATACTGGGAGGGCCAATCCACCACGGACCTCCGAACCGGCATTCAACCGCACCACCACCATAGCAGCTGACAGCAGGGTAATATCCAATCATTCCATCGTCTGCGTTCTCTCGCTCGCCCAGACCTAGGTTATTGGTTCCATTTGCGAGTCGACTAGCTGGTGGTAGGAACGCATACAATTCCTTGAAAGGGGTGCCCATTTTCACACCGTTCTTATATATTGTAATGCTTGAGCCTGGCAGTGTGCGTAAAGATGCATCCTCGGTATTCATCGGTGAAGGGGGTCCAAACGTAGGGGTTTCTTTAAGATTGAAAGCATAATCACGTAACTGTTTTGTGGGGAATACATTCGACTGTTGCCAACAAAAGTCAGACTTGTAGTGAAAAGGAATACGGTCACGGATAACGTTTGAAGCTGCCGGTAGCTCTGAACTGGGTGTGAAAGTGCTTCCATCGGTGGCAGGATCATAAGTTCCTTCGACTATTTTCCTGTGAACTGAAAGCGGCGGAAGAGTGATGAGCATGCCAATGACATCCCCTTCGCGGATCGATTCGCCCTTTGGGAAAAAGTACTCGCAGCGCATTCGATTGACTACTTCACCATTCACGTCACGGATTCCATAGCCATAACAATCTACCCCCACATTGACGTCAAGATCCGCCTCCCTTCGTGCAAACCCAAGACGAACATGGCCTCTGGACGGCAAGCGAGAGTTTCCGTTAGCAGACACCGCCTGCGAGTCATTCACTACACCACTAATGATGCGCGCCTCGTAGTAAAAAGTTCCTTCACGCGCGCAGACATTAGCGCGCGCAGTATGCCATGGTCCGTTCGTAGTAACAGCAAGCGCGTCTTCGCTGAAGAGTATTGCTGCCGGCGAATCCTCGAAACTGAAGCGAGCATTATAAGGCCGAACATCGGTCTGACGGTATTTTATATGTGGGAAGCCGGGGTCAGCTATTGCGTAGCTATAGCGGAACCCATTTTTGTTTGTAAGCTTGTCAACGATCTCGTAGAAGCTCCAACTCTGGCCAATCATCTCCGACGTTTTCCGGGTCACTAGGTTCAGCTGGCGAGGCTGCGGGGGTAATAAATCTGATGATCTGGGCTCGGCAAGGAGTAGAGGTCTGAGGATATTGAGATCCGAACTAGGAAGCGCGGTATTTTGAGCAGTAGTAGCCCTCTTTTTGGTGGGGATGGTGTCCTGGTCTAAGCCCTTGGCCTCGCGCTTTTTACGACTATCGCGTTTGTTGCGCTTGGACCTTGGGCCATCGGCCTGTACTGATGCATTGCTGGTTGGGGCAGGCGAAGACCTCGTGTTCGTATCTGACAGAGGCCCATTGAAGAAAGGTGTGCCGCCGGGGGGGAAGATTGGCGAATTTATATTCGATGAGGGCGCGGAAGACCCAGCCGCCTGCGTGGACGTCATGGTCAAAGGGCGGCGTTTTCCAGCAGTACTAACCCAGCACGTAGAACGATAGTTTAGAAGGTGTTCCAACAGCCCCAGTCCAGCCGTGGAAGATCATCGGCTAGTTCTTTCCCACGGCAATATCGCAATAGAAACCGAGCGGCGAGCAGGGCCAATTAACAGCAATGAAGGCGGGCAGTGTGGCGAAGATCCACGAAGCAGAGAATCCCTATTTGGTCAATTGGAAATGAAATAACCATACCAAAGTCGCCGGCATCAAGGAGCGGGCGGTGGGATTTGAGGAAACCGGGGATAGTCTGTGAAAAATCTAAGTGTCCGGTCAGAGATATGGACAGTACGTATAGGGTAATTGCGGAGAGACATTGTACAGTAAGGGGTCGATGTTTGAACAGTTTACTAGAAACTACAATACCGAATTGGTAGAGTTCAAAGCCTTCGACTCACTAATTTGCTATCTTCGGCCACAATGGCCAATTGGTCTATGCCTTCCGGCCAAGCCCACGGCACCAGTTTTGCAGAAGCCAAGCTCTTGACGGAGAGGAAATTTCTTTTTCCGTTCTTAAAAGAAGTCCAATGGTAACTGGGGTATCAAATATACCTATTGTGGATGATGAATACAGTTGACGAAAAACAGTTTGTGCAATCTTGACATGGAAGTTGAAAGTCGCAGAGCGGAAACTCTCCTTGCTGTTGGTGTTCTGAAGGCGGTCAGCGACGGTATCTTGGGCAGAAAAATAATGCGTATGGATGCTATCTGGTGAGGGGCCTGGGGCGGTGAAAATAACCTACCATTCGTCGTGCAGGAAGCAAGAGCGGTGAATATAGAATGCCCACTTTGAGTTAAAAAAAAAAAAAAAAAAAAAACCACTGCTTTGCAGAATAGGTAGTTGAAATCACATGATCAATAAATTTACACACATTTTCGGATCCCATGTAGAGAATTATTTTTCCGGTCACCCTGGCGGCGAGGCGTTTTGTATTGTTGATTTGTTGATTATAATATAGTGTTATCTGGCTACAAGTTACAAGTCCAAATAATCGCAGTCATTTTGAACTCTCCCTCATCGCAGGGGAAAAGCCAAGCACGATGCCCAAAGCTACACCATCTCGCGCTGCTACCGCCGGCCGCAGGCACAATCCTCTGGCTGAGGATATCATGACTGCAGGCCATTTACGGTCACAATCCAACAAACAGAGCAAACGGAATTCACGATCCGACGAAGACCAGGATGACGGCGAACGTTTCATCGATGCGAAATTGTCTCGCAAGATCTTGCAAATCGGGCAGGAATTGGTCGACGAGGATGCCGCTGAGCACAGGGCTACAATCAAAACCACAGGAACAAAAGAGAATTCGGCTTTCGATTTCGAGTCTCGATTTGAGGGCGACGAGGCTCTTTCGGATGATGAAAGGTTCCCAGATGAGCAATGGGGCGATGAGGAAGAAATAGAAGAAGTGGTATGTTTCTGGGCCTGTTCCCCAAAATCCTGTCTATGCTTTATAGTTAATATTCCAAGTAGGAGGTTGATCCAAATGATCTTGACATGTTCCACAAATTCGTTCCCGGCGGCGACGAAGATCCTATATTCAATCCTCGCGAACAAGCAGCCGATGGTCGGAGCACAAATTTAGCTGATCTCATTCTTGAGAAGATCGCAGAACATGAGGCAAAGCAAAATGGAGATAGCGGCCCTTTCATCCAGGGCGGAGGGTTACCAGAAGACGCCGTTCAGATACCCGCCAAGGCAATCGAAGTATACGAGAAGTGAGCCTCAATATCATGTCCCCCTTTTGAGTCCCGGTACTAATAAGAACCTAAGAGTCGGTATGATCCTCTCTCGTTATAAATCTGGACCCCTCCCAAAGCCTTTCAAAATCCTTCCTTCCGTCCCCAACTGGCCGACTCTCCTTTCCATCACACGACCAGAGTCTTGGACTGCCAACGCTGTTTATGCCGGAACACGGATCTTTATATCGTCGAAACCCGCAGTCGCGCAGGAGTTTATCTCGACCGTACTCCTTGATCGTGTTCGAGAGGAGATCCATGAGACTAAAAAGCTCAATGTTCATACCTACAACTCTTTAAGGAAAGCACTATACAAACCAGCCTGCTTCTTCAAGGGACTACTGTTCCCCCTTGTCTCCAGCGGCACTTGCACGTTACGGGAAGCGCACATTGTTTCCTCAGTCATAGCACGGGTTTCCATTCCGGTGTTACATTCCGCAGCCGCCTTGTTGCGCATGTGTGACCTTGCTGCGGAGCAGTCGCTGAGGTCGTTGGAGAGTACTGGCGCGGTGAATATGTTCATTAGGGTGTTCCTAGAAAAGAAATACGCGCTTCCTTACAAAGTCATCGATGCGCTTGTGTTTCACTTCCTGCGTTTCCGGGTTAGTGACAATGATCAGGAGATGTCGAATGGACCATCCCGGGACTCCAGCAAAGTGTATAAGCTTCCCGTTCTCTGGCACCAGTCACTCTTGGTCTTTGCACAGCGCTACCGTAATGACATCACCGAGGATCAACGAGAGGCGCTTTTAGACTTACTCTTGGTGCGCGGACACAAAGACATTGGGCCCGAAGTTAGACGGGAACTGTTGGCCGGCAGAGGACGGGGTGTTGTCGTGCCTGACCCTGAGAAACAAGGCGCCCTCGATGCTGGAGACGACACCATGGACGTCACCATATAGTCAGTCGGGTTACTTTGATGATTTTCCAAAGCGCTGTTTGACGTTTTCTATTTCTGTTTCTTTTCCTTTCTTTTTTCTCGTTTACATCTGCCTTTTTCAAATGGTTCTGATGATGAATGGTGATTTGGATGGGCGTTATCATGGCATGATATCTTTCTAGTTCCTGCATAATTACTCCCATGTTATCCCGTAGATTGCTGCTAATTGTCGATGATATCAACACGAGGGATAACCAGTGCGACAAATGGAAACAAAAGCAAATTTCAGCTAAATACGCAGAGCCATCCTTTGGTGGAATTGCATATCCCAACCACATACTCCGTACAGTGTCCGGGAAATAGACTGTCCGATTATTGAAGTTGACCTGATCGAATGACACCTTCGGTTATCATTATTGAACAATACTACCATTAGTTGATACGTACGGGAAAGGTGGCTCATGCTCAAACTTGGAAAGCACCTTGGAATGTGGAGCTGTCAGTAGATTCCCCTTGCGCTCTACAAGTATACGATAGTTGCCCGTTGTACAGGATACACCCGCTTCCTTTTTTCCTTCCTTCCCTCCTTCCCTCGTTTATACTTATCGATGCATGGTGGATGTAGAAGTAGCACGAGGGTGATCGTTCCCTTCTACATAATATATATCCCTATGGTTCCTCAGCTACGAAAAGATCTACCAAATACTCCGTATGTACCCTACGTATACTTGGGAAGGTAGAAGATTAGCAACTTAAGCTGAAAGGCCATCATGGTCCTCTATCCATTAGGTATAGATACACTACGGGGTATACCTACTCCGTACCTATGAGCTCAAAGAAGAAAAGAAACACGAAGGGAAGGTGTGCGGAGTATTGCTCCATTGTAACAACATTAATATATACCTACAGATAGAATAAACAAAGGGGGAGGGAACTCAAAAAGTGAAACAGATTGATGGACTGATTATTGAGATGTGATACTCCGTAGTACTAGAACGGAAATGGATTCTAGTGCATTCCATCTACCTTTTTACAGGGCAACAGGGGCAATGGGGTAATAGCGTAATGGGGCCAGGACAAAAACCACAGGCCGGGAATCGATGACCAAACCAGTGGAGCTTTCCATAGGTTGAATTATGCAACCCCACAAGTGGACGGAGATTTAATGGGCGCAATAATTACTCCGTAAATGGAGCGCTATCGAGGTACAGAGTATTCAATTATCGCACTGGAGTGTTTAAAAATAGGACCATACGAAAGTACAGTACATTCAACTACCCTCAACCGACGGGCATCCGATACGGGAGATCACTCCGTATTCAAACTTTGGAAGTCCTCAGAAGTCTCAGTGACCCCACTTCAGAAGAGGAAAACGAAACAGTGATTGGCTTGTGGGACAGAGAGCCGAGACCCCAAAGGGCAAAAGGTGTCCACCCCTTTGTCGCAAGTAAAAGAGCGATGAGTGGCATTCCTGAAGAATACGGGCTGGGATCAATGATACGAGTACCGACTCGGTACCACTTTTGAAACGGGAGACCCAATGGACCAGAACACAGCAGGAACGCCCCCCATTCCAGAACCAGTATCGACCGTGTAAGAATACGTCCCGTCATTCACAGGCAGGCTGACGACCGTGACTCCGCCCCCTTTACTGCAAGGGGGAGCGGCTGGTGAGACCACGTTGGCCTTTAAAGTCAACCACTCCCCTCGAGAAAGACACTCTGGCCTTCAGTCAACTCTTACCCTCTTTTGAATTTGGACAGTTGTCCTTTTCCCAACAATCCACTCAGTTACTGGTTCCCTTTGCCAAACCCCCCCCTCCCCTCCCGGAAGTCTACTGAACCGGAGCCTAGCCTCCGTGGTTTCAACGGCTATGACACTTTGGCCTCCGACCTTGTGATCTAGCCTTGATAGACGTGATTAAGCCACTACTCCCTGAACGAGTCGTGCCACTCTGCAAGCAGCAACAACTAGATTCATGAAGAGTTCATTGATTGAGACCACCATTAATCACATTGTCACCGCTTGTATCATGGAGAACACAATGTCTTCAGTAGACTCATTGCCCGGCACTCCCGCACCAGAGGTGCCGGTGTTGACCGTCTCCCCGGCTGATACTTCGTTGAACAGTCCGGATGTGAAGACGGAAGAAGTCAAGTCGGAAGATAAGAAGCCCGCGAAGAAGCGGAAATCATGGGGTCAGGAACTTCCAGTTCCTAAAACCAACTTGCCTCCAAGGTAGATAAACCGATCTTCGCACCTATCCAAGGATGATAACTAACGTGATGATCAAGGAAACGTGCCAAGACAGATGATGAGAAGGAACAGCGCCGCATTGAGCGCGTCCTTCGGAATCGCGCCGCGGCTCAGACTTCACGGGAGCGAAAGAGGTTGGAAATGGAGAAGTTGGAAAATGAAAAGATCCAGATGGAACAACAGAACCAGTTCCTTCTTCAGCGGTTATCTCAGATGGAAGCAGAGAACAACCGCTTGAGCCAACAACTCTCGCAATTAGCTGCTGAGGTCCGCGGGTCTCGCGCCAACACCCCAAAGCCTGGCTCTCCAGCTACGACATCCCCGACCCTCACTCCTACCCTGTTCAAGCAAGAACGTGACGAACTTCCTCTTGAACGCATTCCTTTCCCAACTCCCTCTCTTAGCGACTACTCCCCTACCTTAAAGCCTTCCACTCTGGCTGAGTCCTCCGACGTGGCACAACATCCTGCAGCGGTGTTGTGTGACCTGCAGTGTCCGTCGCTGAACTCGAAGGAGATGGAAGTGCACTCCCGCTTTTTAACCTCGGCTCCGGCGTTAAACATCACGCTGCAGATGACATTGCAGCTCCTCTTTCTGACGATGACTTCAACCGCCTATTCCATGGTGATTCGTCCGTTGAGCCAGATTCTTCAGTCTTTGAAGACGGGTTCGCCTTTGATGTTCTCGAGGGAGGAGATCTATCAGAATTTCCATTTGATTCTTTGGTTAATTTCGACTCCGAGCCTGTCACCCTCGAAGGCATCGAGTTGCCCCACGGCCTTCCGGATGAGGCTTCTCGCAAGACTTCTAGCGTGCAACCCGGCCTTGGCGCGTCCACTCCGCGATGCGACGGGCAGGGCATTGCAGCTGGCTGTTAGCGAAAATCTCTCTCGGGGAAGCGTGTCGGTCGCCGATGCCCAAGGGGATCGATGGAACTGGGAGTTATTATTGACCTTGTCGTGGGCGATAGACCGTCTAGAGAACCCGGGACGACGCAGACGAATTTTACATGGTTTGAGAACAGGGCAGATCGGTCGGCGCAATAATCTGGGAAAGCGTCAGAGGAGCACTCGGAGTACATGGAGTTTCAATAACACTGGCAAGACGTTGACGTCTCTGCTTATGGGCAAGGATTTCTGAGGGATGTTCTTTCGTTTTTCATTTTTCTGTACAATAAATATTTTTATTTGTTTTCAAACTTTTTCATTGGATATAGCGACTAGCAACAGAGCAGTTTGTTCAATCATTCTAAGCCTAAAGCTTCCAGTTGTAGCAGAAGGAGGCTGAGTGTACCTTATAGCATGAGGTATTCGGGCTGGCAAAAGAGGGTTCTCTATTCCCCGCTATTTCATAGTCAGAATCCGATAAATGGAAGTGAATGTTTGCCTCCCGCTTTACTTTTTAGCTTTCTCCACCTCTTTCTTGCCTCTCCTGTCATTTTCCTTGTTCTCTTTATCTCCTCCCTGATAAAAGAATATCACCGATTTTATACTCCGTATACCCTCTAGCATATTTCTTCTAGGTATCGACAATATGGTTCGGAAGGATCCCATTTTTGAAGCGCGTACCAATGTGAAGGTGAACTCCTGCCAATCCAGTCGCTCTATCCCCTCCCCCCTCTCTTTGTTCTCTCATTTTTGCTCTGGTGTTCTTGGCTAACTACTTTCCTTAAAATATACAGCTACACTCCAATCGACTCAAGAAAGAGGCCGCTCGCGCCGAATCCACCTTCAAGTCGGAGAAAGCAAAGGCTGACAAGGCCATGAAAAATCGCGAGTTCCAGATCGCCCGCATTCACGCTGCATCCGCCGTGCGCGAGAAACGTAGACAGGTGACCCTCAAGGAGGAAGCAGCCCGCGCAGACGTTATCATTAACGAGCTGAAGGCGGCACAGAGCACACGTGACACCTCTCGCACTTTAGCCATGGCTTCTCGGGGCTTGGATGCTGCATCCAAGAGCGTGAATCTCGAGGCCCTAGTCTCGCATGCGAACAACTTTTTAGCACGCTCGGAGGATTTCAAGATTGCCAGCAGCGCAATTGAGGATGTGGCACAAGGTATCTCGATGCGAGAATACGGTGCTGAGGGTGAGGCCGATGTTGATCGATTGATGGAACAACTTGCCGATGATGCAGGCGTGGACCTGCGCATAGCTTTGGATGCAGACACTGCCCCTAAAGAGGACGTTAAGGATCAGAAGCAGGCCGAGGCAGATATCGAGGATGGCCTAGGCGCGAGGCTGCGAGCTCTAAGGGCAGCGAGTTGAGACCCCTTGTCTACTGCTATGTATTTACTTCCCGTCACTGCTGGCTTGGATGGTGTGCGCTGTGTGCGTGCTCGATGTGGCATCCGTTTGGCTGCTTTGATACGGATCTTAACGAAGTCATGCCCAATACCTTGTGCTTGTTAGCAGATCCCTTATTGTCCGTACCTTTCTCCGCTATCTTGGCCGTGTCTTGGGGCTCGTCGTGGGTGATGTTTTGCGCACGCTCGATTCGAATGCAATGCATATTCGGAGTATTGGATTTTCTAATTTTTTTTTTTGTTTTTTTTGGGCGCCTTCGGAGTAGATGAGATGCTGGCCTTATTATATTTGCCGTCATTGTTCAATATAGAACACATTATCAGTTTTTATAAACTATCTGAGCTAAGCTTTGATGGTTATACACATATTTCTGGTAACTAGACCAGGTATTCCCTCAGAATCATTACTAGATACTAACAAGTAATACTTGCATGGCATCTGGAATCTTCTCTGTGCCTTCTATGATCTCTTGATGGGCTGCTGGTCTGGTAGTAGTATGCTTCGGTGCCAGACAATGTGTCTGATTGACAGTCGGAGCAGGCCCCAGCTCACTTCTAGTGGCGACAGGCGCGCGGAGGTGGAGCTAGTCCTCGTTAAACTGCCATTCCATGTTGGTAGGGCTTGTTGGGCACCAGGATAGGGAAAAGCAATCTAATATGCCCTATACATAACTGCGGGAATGAGCATGAATCTTCATAGAATATGCTTTGGCGTATGTTACCTATTTAGAAAAATGCTAAGCACCCAAAGCCGGGCTAGCTCAATCGGTAGAGCGTGAGACTCTTAGTCTTCACGGTATCTCAAGGTTGCGGGTTCGACCCCCGCGTTCGGCTTTATTTCATTTTCATTTTCATTTTTTTCATTTTCATTTTCTTCTTTTCCCGTTCCCTATTATTAAAACTAACTAGCATTATCATATTTATCATTCCATAGCTCGATTGATTGGTACTGTCTATCATTCCTATCGGGTCCTTGTTCCTAGTATCAATTATTTATCCTGCTTCATCTTCCACCGCCCCCCTCCTCTTTCTTATACCGTTAGAGTCTACACGGCGCGATTAAGGCCTCCATTAGACACAAAACCATACCCAATCACCTCTCCTGGACAAACAGTACACCCCCCTGGACTTCCGGGGAAATTTGCCGATCTACCCTTCATTATTGCAATCCCCGCACCCATGGACTACGAATGATTATTTCTCTATGCATGCACAGCAGTAGGTTCATCTGACCAATCATAATAAATGATCTCCATCCGGTTAAGAGGAGATGGACGTTATAGCGGCAGTATCGAGTCCAGTCAAGGCATCTCAGGGCAGACAGGCTGCATGTCTCAACTGCAGAAAGAGTAAAGTCCGATGCAACCGAAAGCTAAGGGATGGAAGCTGTGACAGATGTAACCAGGCCCATATAGAATGCGTTGTTCCTAGCCACCATATTGGTAGGCAGAAAGGAGTCAAAAAGTACGAACAAAGAAACTAGTCTACACCAAATGATCAAGCTAACACTCCAACTGGTAGCAAGCGCAAGGGCCTTGAGAAGGCATTACACCAGATAGAGCAGGCTATTAAGCGACCAAAACCTGATGCTTCCGAATCTGACGCTGCACAGAAAATCATCTCCAGTCTCCAAGAGTTACTGAACGAGACACAAGGACGTCCGCTGCAGAGTGAGACCGATGATCTATCCGAGGACATAGATCAGCCTCACAATCTCCCTTCCCCCCGCGGGATCGATTCAGGCGACAGCTTGTCACTGGATGATGCAGAGAATCCACTGCAATTGCTGGCGCGCGCGTCTGACCTTCAGCTTTCACCGACGACAGACGTGGGTGATATTCATAGATGGCGCTCCCTGACGTCGTCACAACCCGCGATACTATCACAGAGTATCCCTGAAGATGATGCTTTGGCGTTCAAATCATTTTTTGTGCCCGTCAAGGCGAATCTGGACCTTGGCCCAGACATGGACCCGGTAGATTTGGGACTTGTAACCTTGAGTGAAGCCGAGTCTCTTTTTGCCAGGTATGACCACGGTCCCCCCATCGGAACTACCTGTATAGATGGAGCTTATATGCGATCCCAGTTTCTACCAAAACCTTGCACATACCCGGTGGGGCCTCGACCCTCTCGTCCATACCGCGTCCTTTGTGCGCTCGCAATCGGCTTTTCTTTTCACTTCAATAATGGCTGCCGCCGCTCTGTTCCTACCGTCAGCAGCTGCGTTATCTAAGAGACTGTCGCGATTCTGTAAATCGTTGGCCCAGATGGTTATAGCAAAGCGTCTTAGATCGGTTGAAATAGTGCTGGCATTTATGGTAAATGTTCCATGGATGGATCCTGGTAGCTACCTAGGTGATGATGACACCTGTGCCTACATTGCGATGGCTCTCGCCATTGCTCTGGATTTGTCTTTGAACAAAATTGTACTACCACCAACCGGCCTTGATAACGGCGTTCCAAGGCGGCTTGCCAAGGCTGACTGTATCGATGCAAAGAGAGCATTGCACATGGATGGCTTTGGTGATATCGATCCAAGTTCGGAATGGGGTCAGAGATTACTGCGACGACGAGAAAGGACCTGGATTGCCTTATTTGTTTTAGAACGAGGGTAAGAGCGCCCGACTAGGGTACAGGTTGTTATACCCCCTTTCATAGCTAACCTCGTGCCTGTAGTGTATGTCTAGCCCGCGGGAGAAGCTACACTGTTCCACCGACTGCTCTCATCGAAAACTGTGACAGATGGCATGTGTCTAATTTTGCAGACTCTCGTGATGGGCCAATGAATTCAATGGCAGTCCTTCGAAGGAATCTGGTATGTCACTACTAATACATGTTGCGGCGACAAACTTGAATCTTCTAATGAATGTTGTATTAGGATGATCTTTTTAAGAAGGTCAAGTCTAGTTGCGATAGCTACCAGATCGCTGATGCTGGCTCTGAAGCTGCCCAATCGTATGCACAAGTCTGACTGGTATTTGGCTTAAATGGCTTACGAAGATTCCAGGATCAAGACTCTGATAGAGAATTTTTACGACCAGTGGTATGAGACATGGGCACCGGCGATTGGGGAAGGTCAATGTAAGCTCGTTGACAGCTACTGAAGTCGACCGTTTGAACTCAACAAAGGAAAGCTGATTTAATGTAAAGCACACGCTCTTCCGCCATACGTGGAGATTTTGGTTACGCATACTCGATTATCAACGTATGGGGGCGTGATCAATCATCCTACAGCACCATTCGAGGTCAAGCGTTTCTTCCGCGCTGCTGGCCTTTCCTCTGCGCTGAATGTGATGAGAGCAGCCATTCAGGGAGAATCACGGCTAAAGTCGATGCCAAATAACACGGTCATCATGATCTCCTTCGCCGCATGCTCGGCCCTCAGCCTCAGTGTAGTGTCAGCGGATACCAGATCCAGTTTGGCTCCAAGCGTACGGAACTTGATAGAGGAGACTGCAAGCGTACTAGAACGGATCGGGGCAACCCCGAATCATAGAAATGGCGCGTCGGCCCTGTACGGACGGTATTTGCGAGAGCTAGTTCGACGAGGCTCACAAAACTCCAATGAACTACGGATGACAGCTGCAGAGACATCGGCCTTGGGTGGATATGGTGCCATGCCCCCAGTGACGCAGGCGTCGTTTTCTCCTTTGTATTGGACAGAGCCACTGCAATTTTCTGCTATGTCGGATGACCAGATCAATGATGCTGTGAACCGAGCAGGTGTCGCCTTCGGAATGGGCGTTCCGAATGTTCCATTGGACGACCTGATAAGCTGGGACTGGTTGGATATTGGAATGCCGACCGACTTTGGCTTCTGACGACATAGGCGGAGAAAATGGAGCGGGTCTCCGCCACGGGTCGGCCTCCAGAAGTAGTTCCGAAGTGCCGAGGGAGTGGCCCATAATGCCATGTTTTCCCTCCTTTCTTGATAAAGTGGTATGCTTCCGCTGATGTTCTCTCATGTTCTTATTGCTATAAACCCTGGCTGATGGTATATGCAATCTTCCCGAAGAAGAAAAATATAAATAAACAACTATGGCAGCATTGCGCGTGTCAGCATTGCCCTGGTCGCGAAGAGCTCTTACCCTTGCTCGTTCACGGTTCCAGTTAGCAACGTACCACAAATTCAGTGCGCGACCGTTGTTTCGGACGAATAATATTCGCTTCGCTCGATATTCAACCACAACGGTAGAGCAACCGAAACGAGCGCCCAAGATTGATCGTGGTGCTTCAAAACTCTTCAGAAATGCGGATGAAGCTGTAGCCGACATTAAGAGCGGGTCCACGATTCTTAGTTCCGGGTTCGGACTCTGCGGTGTTGCAGGTGATTGATACGCTGTCTGCCATGCGAAATATCATTAGAGCTGATATGTAATTATTTTAGAGACTCTTATATCTGCTATTCATCGCAGAGGGGTCGAGAACTTGCACTCCCTGACTGCGGTTTCGAACAATGCTGGCGCCCCAGGGAAAGGAGGTCTTTCTACACTCACCCAGGCTGGACAAGTCAATCGGTTAATTTTATCCTACCTGGGAAACAACAAAGCTTTGGAAAAGAAATACTTGACTGGGGATATTGCAATTGAGCTGTGTCCTCAAGGAACTTTGGCGGAGCGTTTACGTGCAGGGGGAGCCGGAATACCGGCGTTTTTCACGCCAACAGGAGCCCGTAGGTCTTCCATTTCCCCCTTTTTCTGTCTACCTTTGCCATATGATCTGTAATCCAAGCTTGGATATGTTCAGCTCACGTATTTGAATGAGTGTAGACACATTGCTTCAGAATGGACAGATCCCCGTCCGCCTAGACGAAACCGGCAAGGTACTGGAGCATGGCAGTCCTCGCGAGACGAGAGATTTTAACGGAAAGACCTACTTAATGGAAACTGCACTTACTGGTGATGTGGCTATCCTCCGAGCTTGGAAGGCAGACGCGGCTGGGAATTGTGTTTTCCGGTGAGTAGGAGAATGGAAAAGCAACGCTCTTATACGGCACTAACAATAAGTGATCATAGTTACACTACCAAAGCGTTTAGTCCTCTCGTGGCAAAAGCAGCTGTTCTCACCATTGTTGAAGCAGAAAATATCGTTCCTCTTGGTTCCATAGACCCCAATGGCGTTGACTTGCCAGGCATCTTCGTGGATAGAATTGTGCCCGCGACGGCCAAGAAAACCATTGAAATCAAAAAGTTGCGGTCTGTAGACGACGCTAGTACTTTAGAATCGGCAAAGGACACTGCATTGGCCCAAAGAAACCGGATTGCTAAGCGGGCAGCAAAAGAACTGAAGCAGGGATATTACGTCAACCTAGGCGTCGGTAAGTGTGGATGGTTTTTTGTTTAGCGGCGGCTACTCATGATAACGGTAGGAATTCCTACACTTGCTCCGTCCTTTTTGCCAGAGGGGGTTAAGGTTTGGGTGCAGTCCGAGAATGGGCTTCTGGGCATGGTAAGTCGGACTGTCTAGGATATATTCCTTAGTATCGAGGCGGCTGATTGAACCAAGGGACCCTATCCAACGGAAGATGAAGTGGATCCGTGAGTTGCGTTGCCAGTGACCATTTCATTCGCTATTAACATGTTTCTTCAGGGATATCATCAACGCCGGTAAAGAAACCGTCACCCTTGTCCCGGGCGCTGCAACCTTTGACAGTAGCGAGTCATTTGGGATGATTCGGGGTGGACATGTGGATGTTTCCATTCTAGGGGTTCGTGGAATCAAATTCTATTCTTTCGATCTTGTAATGTTGAGACTGCTAATGGGTCCTATAGGCTTTGCAAGTCAGCGCCAAGGGCGACTTAGCGAATTACATGATCCCCGGGAAAGTTTTCAAGGGAATGGGAGGAGCAATGGATCTAATATCTAACCCCGATCAGACCAAGATTGTGGTAGCTACTAGCCATACAGCCAAAGATGGTTCTCCTAAAATTGTGGCCGACTGCGAGCTGCCCCTGACAGGCGCGAACTGCGTGAGCACTATTATCACGGACCTGGTAAGTTGACGCAGATAGCGTAAGACTTCGAATAGGTGAACTGACTGTGGCTATAGTGTGTCTTCCAGGTGGACCGGAGCAAAGGAGAGCTTCTGCTGACGGAACTTGCTCCGGGCGTCGAGGTTGAAGAAGTCCAAGGCAAGACAGGGGCGAAGTTCACCGTTGCAGAGCAACTAGAACTCATGGAGTAACAAAACCCACTGGGGAATAGCGAAGAGCTCAATAGCCGGGCGGACTGCTTTGGATGCGCTTTCCCGTCTCTAGATGAGGTATTTTTATAAGTATATAAGTAAATGTATATTCTAGAATCATGAAAATAGAAGGCTGTGCCACTGTGTATATATGCCGTGGTTATATGTACAGTAGAGTACTCCAGAACTACACGAGCCTGTCGTATTCATAGTTTGGGGCTCCTAGCAGGGGCAAAATTGGAACCCACCCCCTCGCTGATTGACTCTACAATGTCATCCACGCTGTTCAAAATCCACGTATTGCCTTCGTCGCTAGCAAGCCACTTCGCCCCCGCCTCGCTTTCGACATCGTCAACCCACGTCCCATCTTCGAGGGCCTTGCGCAGTCCAAACACGTGCGACGTTACTTGCGGCCCGACGCCAGACTGAGCACGCAAGCACGCCACAGCGACAATCGACGTTGACAGCCTACCTGTACTCGCCCAGGCGATTCGCTTGGCTGGATCCGACAATAAGGCCCCATAATGGCTGTTCAAGATATGAACCGGGAGATCGGGATGAGAGTCGGCCAATTTGCTATAAAGCTTCGTCTCAAACGGGCGATAGATTGAGTCCCACAAAGCGCGGCCGCGGCAGGTGATGTCATCAATATTTTCAGGTGTTGGAGCTCGGGTTGGAGAGCGTGACAACTGCGCACTGATCGAATCGGGCAGACCGGCTTTGAAAGCGTTGAGGCAGTTGATGGTGCGAGGGATGCCATTGAAGCTAATACACTTCAGACCAACTTCCCGCATCAATTCGGCGACAGCTATACTTTCCTCAGTAGATTGGGAAGTCGTAGCTAGTTCAAAGAGAATGGTAAGGGACTCGGGTGAGTTCATGGTCATCGTGGCGGCTGTCTAAGTAGGGAATCGAACGGTCAGAGTCCCTTTCTAGTTCTATTTGTAAAGTGCTTTTTATGATATGCGAAAGTGGAAGGTGAAGAAGAATGGCACTGACCGATAAGGCCAACCAAGATGTTCGCGACACATTATTTGATCGCGCCGTCTGTTGAATCTTCTGGTAGACGGACTGGATCTTGCGCGAAGCAGGAACAGTATTCGGGCGGGCTTTTGGAGCGTTGATCAGGGCCTTGAGGCTGTTGGAGAGCTTCGACATGTTGGTAAGCTGGTGTTGTGGTCATTAACGAATGTGTGTCGGATGAAGCAAGACAAGACGGGGCCGGGAATTATTTATTCTGTTCAAGTAGATTTAATGCCTCGGTGCTAGAAATAATCCCCGGTCCCCCGTCTCAATACCGAGCGACACCGATACAGTCAGATACCCATGCGGTACGGTAAGTACGTATACGACAAAACCTTTTGAACCCCAAGGGCAATGCCAAGCTTTATGTCGGTATTTCTTGGTCTGGGGAAAGGAAAACGCGGGGAACGCAAAGAAGTTTGTTCATTTCCAACCATAGCTCTAGCAGTAAATGATCGGATGTAGAAATGGCCCCCGAAGATGATAGTTCACCAAGTTACATATATATCGCATCGATCGCGTCTACATACATAGTGTCCGAAGTGACTTCTCTCTCCCCAACCCCGACACACACCCCACACCTACATATATATATACGCACATTTAATTTTTTCCCTAGTAATGGATTCAATTAAGCAAGATACAGAGATGATTGAGCATACGAAGGTTACATCACCAATGGGAACAATTGCTGGAAATGCTTCTCAGCAGAAGTTGACTCGGAGTGTCTTATTCAAGTTGGACACAAGGTATTTTCCATGGTTCCCCTACCTGTATGTATGTATGTATGTATGTATGTATGTATGCTGAGAAACTGTCTGAAAAGGATTCTACCGATCTTGGCTTTGCTCTTCCTTTGCTCTTTTTTGGACCGCACCAATGTCGGTAATGCGAAGATCCTCGGCCTAGAAGAGGACCTCTGCATCACGGGCCACCAATATGATATTGGTTTAACGGTTTTCTACCTCACCTATATATGTAAGTAAGTCAATTGAACAGGAGAAGCGTTACCTCCGCCTGTCTATGCAATTTGTTATACTGATTGGAGAACTCTCGCCTGTAAGCGAGCTCCCTAGTAACCTCATCCTCAAAAAGGCATCCCCGAAAGTCTGGCTGCCGCTACTCACTATGGTCTGGGGTATCATTACGATGTGCTTGGGCTTTGTTCGCAACTTTGCGGGCTTTGTGGCTGTCAGATCGATTCTCGGGATCGCGGAAGGGGGGCTGCTACCTGGAATGGTGCATACTGCCAGAACTTCTTTGAATTACAGCAGGCTAATTCTGTTAGGTGCTGTATCTAGCATCTTTCTATAGACGAGGTGATCTCGCCTTGCGCATTGGGTTATTTTACACTGCTGCGTCACTCTCTGGCGCTTTTGGAGGTAATGATTCTGCATGAGAGCCATCGCCACTCTAGCCCCCTAGATGTCCATGGCACTGACATGTGGTAATGCACACTAGGACTCTTAGCCCGTGGGCTGGCTGAAATCAGCCCGCGAGGTGGCCTAGAGGGCTGGCGTTGGATTCTGATTATCGAGGGTATACTGGTAGGCGCTCTTTTGCAGTAGAAGGATATAACCTGGCCTATTCTGACACATACCAGACATTTGTATGCGGTGGCCTCAGCTACGTTGGCTTCCGAACAGTTTAGAAACAGCGACGTTTCTGACCCCTGAAAGAACGGTGCTTTGCACGTGAAAGGATCTTGCTAGATAGTCCTTCTGCATCACAGACGTATGCCCAGCTATATCCATCCTACCTCCTAGATACTGTCTATTGGAAGGGCCGGCCACTCCTCCGATGGACAAGTCCAGGAAGGTAAATAGACGTCTTTGGAATATGCTAACGAGAAACAGCACATCGGTAGATGAGAAGGAGACTCTGAGATGGTCCGAAGTGCGGAGAGGGGTGTTGGATCCCCAGATGTGGCTTTCCGCAATAGCATATTTCGCCATATTGTCCGGATTGTACTCCTTTGGACTCTTTGTATGCTTGGCTAATACACAATCTACTCCAGGATATAACTGACAGCATTGGCTATTAATTCAGCTACCCACCATAACCGACGAAAGTGGCTTTGCCACTGATCCAAACGCAGTGCAATTGTGGACAGTGATTCCGTATGCCGTCGCGGCCGTTTTAACCGGTAGGTCAAGCGACAAGCGAATCGGAGGCAAATGAACATACCGATATTAACGGGGGCTAGTGCTCGTCGCTTTCATCTCAGACCGCTTAAAGCTTCGAGGTATTATTATGCTGTTTACCCTGCCTATTGCCATCGCCGGGTACGGGGCAATTGCCAACATACAGTCTGCCAAGGCCAAGTACGGGATGACATTTCTTATGGCCACCGGCATGTACAGCAGCGTTCCATGCATTCTGGTGTGGAACTCAAATAACTCGGCTGGGCACTACAAGCGTGCTACCACATCTGCAATGCAGCTGGCTATTGCTAACTGTGGTGGTTTTGTTGCCAGTAAGCTGCCCAACTCCGGGACATCTTGGGCGACCCCGAACTAACAAGCGAATTTTACTGATAGCCTTCAACTATCCTAACCAGGACAAACCCCAGTATCACCGGGGCCATACGGTCATTGTGGGACTACTTGTCTTTGCCTGGTTCATGTAAGTCAAGGGCCTGTTCGAGCGAGCTGGCAACTAGTCGCTAATTTCTCATTCCAGGGTTCTCTTCAACGTTCTTTATTGTGCCAAGGTAAATAGGGACAAGAGGAGAGGTAAATATGCACAATATGTGGGATATAACGATGATAGAGATCCTGTATTTAAATTCATGCTGTGAAAATGCCGAAGGGTCTCGGAAGATCTCCGAGTTTTTGGTGTTGGTATAGTCAATAATGTATGAAAAAAGACCAGCCTAATGTATCGGCCAAACCGGCAAAACACCGGAAGCATCCCCAAGACAGTAGATTTCGCACCAGTAATGTAGCTCACACGCCATTGACTATAGTTGAACGATGCATCTTCCCCACAAATGAAGCTTGGATGATCCTGCTATCGGGACATAATTGCATGAATGGTATATCACAATGGCCCACCTTGTCATGGCAGGTATCTGCCTAAGAAAGTGTACATATATAAAATGATCGGACCCCGATGGCCTCTTTCACCGATGTCTTTCGGTTGTAACTCGCGCATATCATCCGAAACAATGCTGATCAATGCAAGATTGATCACCTACGGAGGCCTAGTAATTGCCTCATGGGCCACGGCTGCCTCGGCCAGCTCATGCCCCGAATCATGGTCGAAGGATGCATGCCAACTCTTTTCAGAGTCCATGGAATATTTAGATCGAATCTACGACCCTGTCGCTGCATATGTATTCCATCCCAGCGCAGCCACAGCTCTGCGCCACGACATAAGGACGTCCGTTTGGTATGCAGTGGGCTTGCTAGCCCGAAACCAGAATGATGATGTGGCCCAAGCGATGGCAATTATCCAGAATGTGATTGAGGGGCAGTTCAAAGACCCCAAGGATCAATGGTAAGTTTGTCGTTGAAAACCATGCGTCGAATATCTGTTCACCAAGACAGGTACGGGGATTACCAGGTGTACCCCGAAGAGCCCACAGTAGGCACTCCTGCGTATCAGTCGGATCTTTACGATACCTGGGATCCGAATTGGAGAGGCTTTATTGGAACCGCCTTTATCATCGCTTTGGAAGAGTTTTCTTATCTGATCAGCTCGGAAGTGACGCAGCTCATGGTCGAGTCTCTCTATAACGGCACCATCGGAGATAGTTATCGAGTTGGAGGAGTCGACGGGGACAACCTGTATCCCTCGTATACTAATCCAGTGAGGATGTATTGACTCCATGTAGAGGAAAGACGCAGAAGTCTAATTTTCATTATTTTAGGCCCTAATGAGAGCGCTTGTCAGTGGCTGGACTGGCCAGAGATGTGTGGACAAGAATATGACCCTTGCCGGCGAGGAATACGCGAAAGAAATCATTGGTCTTTTCGACAGAGCTAATACTTTATCGGAGTTCAACAGTGCAACCTATACTGGCGTCTCTCTGATCGCGCTGACAATGTGGGCAAAGTATGCACCAGAGGGCTCAGTGATGAGAAAAAAGGGCAAAGAAATGCTGCAAGCAACGTGGGATACCATCGGCCAATTGTACCATGCGGAGCTCAAGAATCTTGCCGGCCCATGGGACCGCTCTTACGGATTCGACATGCAGAAATATTTTGGAATTATGTCCGCGCACATCTGGACTCTTGTCGGGAAGGAAACATCCCCCGTTATCGACAAGGTAAGAGCTGCTCGAGAGACTTTGAATGGTTATTCCGAGGCTAATGAACTTAGGTCTATATGATGTCTCACAATGCCGACTTTGCGATCTCCCCACTAGTAGCTGTATTGTCCAGTTTTCACAATCCCCTAGTCCCGGCTACGGCTGTAAGTGCTTTGAGGACCTTCCCCGGAGAGCACATGTTCAACACTTCGGCACAATCAATCCCATACGACTACTCCCCTCGAAAGGTTAATGCGTGGCTAGGCGAGAAGATAAGTATCGGAGCAGAAAGCTTCAACGAGACTGTCGTAGGCGGACCGGCGATCAACCCGTCCACTTTCAACTCGGCTGTGATCCAGTGGGATACTGGAGCCGGAATTGGTTGGATTACAGTATGTTTTTTTTCCCTTTTCCCCCAGGGTGGTTTAATGCTTTACCTGACATTCTTTTAGCTATACGCAACGGAGAAGGCTCTCGACGCAGTCGTTGGACCAGGCTATCTTAATCTAACATATCCTCACGGAACGTCAGACTCCCAGTTTCAATTCCTGATATCCCCTTTCGCCCTAAAGAAGGATTTTAGAGGTTGGCATGATCTTGCAAGACTGGATGTTAGAGTGTCTGGTACTTTCGATCCAGAGCTGAGGGTATCGTACAGTGCAAGCGATGCTGACATAAAGTACGCCTTCCGATGACGTTTGCTTACCTACCACGGTAGAAACTAACGCAGTCGCAGCGACTTCTTGTACTGGAATTTGACTTACACAATGCCAGTAAATAGCACTGCAATTCCGAACATTTTATTGGAGGCGGAGGTAGTATAATCGACCAACTTCATCAACAAACGGGCCTAGACGGGTTTTCAAAGGAAATATGAGATTCGGACAGTGAAATATGTCAAGCAAAATGCAGGTCGAGTAATAACAAACGTACAAGGTAGGGCACGAATGTGCTGTTTGGCAGATAGAAAGGTATTCAATTCCTTGACGGGCCGGCAACATCTTCTAAAAAGCCCCTATAGTCCCTCAAAGCAGTTAAAATGAGGATCGAAAGGAAATGCCGAAAAGAGAGTAGTTCCTTACGTATATATTACAAACCAACGTGCCACCATTTTGAGAGGGCCAAAAGCATCAACCGACGGGAGCTTATATCAATAGTACAACTCAAGCACTACCTTCATCCTGCGTAGATCTCTGCTGGTGGGCCGGATCCTTGCTCGCAAAGCTCAATAGCATACCGATATCATAGATGGCCTTTAAAATACCTGCGATAGTAAAGGAGACACCAAACAGACCATGATTCGATAGCACGCCGGTGATTAGCGGACCCAGACTCTGGCTACTAGTCTTAACCACATTGATGGCACCCATGATCGCGGTGCGCTTGTCCGAGGGAAGAGCAGCAGCCAGGAAGGCCGAGCGTGGAGCAACATCCATGTTCTGGGAGCAAGCCCGGAGGACCAAGAAAGTCAGGGCCAAGGGCAATACATTCGGAACGGGAATAAGAGCTAGACAGATTGCGGAAGGTAGATGAGTGAAGACCATCGTCTGCATACTATGATTAGTATTTTTTCTGACAGCATTAAAGAAAATCCAGCACCGGGCGCCTACCTTGACATTGCCAATGCGCTTAGCAATGGAAGATGCTACCAACATGGATGCGGCGGAGATAATGCTAGTGGTGAAGAAGATGGATCCGAGTTTACCCTCAGGCAGGGAGAACTTGCGCTTAAAAAAGTAAGTCATCCATGACCTATCAGCGTCAATATGGTGTCCTTCCACAGTGATAGGAAACTTGAATGGCTATCGGTACGTACAATGATGCCAAGCCCGATGCGAATGAGTCGAGAGCAAACAGGATGAAGAGCCTGATGACCAAAGATACGAGATCCTTCTCTCCAAGGAAAGAAAAGGGATTTCTCTTCTTCTGAGGTTGCTCGTCGTCGTTCCTTTCGCCTAAGAGAGGGCGGGTCTCATCGTTACCACCTGGCTGGCCCTGCTGCTGAGTAGGCTTTTGTTTCTCCTTTGCCTCGACGTTGCTGCTCAAGGCGATGGAGAGGAGAAATTTGAGAACACCTATAGCGGCATATGCAAAAAAGATCATCCGACAGGCAGCGACGTACTGCCATCCTCGGGTAACTTGCAGTAGATTGATGGCCCACCCACAAGCCATCATGCCTAGAGCTGTGCCTGCGGTACCGATCAAGGAATACCAGGCGAAGATATCGCTCAGCGACTCTTGAGGGGTGAGATGGGCCAGAGTGGACTCTTCGACGGCTCGGAAGGGCCCGATTTCATTCCCGCTAAGGGTATATTTAGGATAATGTCGCTGATTGAGGAAAGGTTCTCTTTATTGTTTGGACTTACCTTGGACTGATCACCCCGAGCACTGCCGCTGCCAGGAGAATCCAGAAATTGCCAATTAACGCGAAGATAATGCCACTACCAACCATCAAAGCTGATCCCAGCAGTAAAACGGCCTTGCGACCCATTGTGTCGGCAAAAAGAGTTAGGAAGAAGCTAATGACCACGTCTCCGACCAGAGTCAAGGTCATGAAGAGGCCAATGCGGGTATCAGAGATGCCCAACGAGGACAGGTACGAGGCTAAGATGAGCGTTGAGCCGCCATAAGCAAAAAGTCGGACAAATCGCTGGGTGCACAGTAACTTCACGTCGAACGAAGATTGCCATAGTGATAGAAGTCCCAATTCGCTAAGGATTTTGGTGGGCAGTTGGACCCGCTGCTGGGGAGACTCTGGAGACATGGTGTTCCTGCTTTGAAAAAATCCCAATTGCGAAATTATATCCAGAAGAGGGTAGCGAACAATTTTCTCCCAAGAGAAAGGGGGTGGAATGAGTTGAATTGAATCGACCTCGAACCAAATGGATTGAAGGCTGCCTAGAAACAATCCATTCGAAGCTGACTAGTAGTTAAATAAGTTATTGTCTACCTGCGGATTTGATAACCACTTTTAACCAGATAAGCTTTTCTCTGGGCGTGCATAACTAGTTCAACAACTTATGAAAGCTCTCCATGACTAAGCTAATGCACAACCCGAACCATGTTTGCTTCCAGAACAAATAACAACATGAGATGCAATCAGCATGACTTGTTGTTCCCCCATCCCTGCATTCGTCAAGGGTGATGCCTAGAACTTAATGGACCATGGAAAGACCTCTTCTTCTGTCTCAAGCTTACGTCTTACTGTGGTATTGTGTAGAAATTTCTAGTGATTCTAAAATCCTCGAATTAGTGTAGGAGACAATTCTGATATTTTATTTGTTGCGGGTAAGAATACAAACCATAGGAAAAAATAATGAATATGCGCATGACACTGCGAACCCCTGAATAAGATCAGATCAAAGGGGAGGGACCCAAGTGTCTTGGCTATGAGCGTGGGTAGTACAAAGAAGACGAAATCCCGAGAATATTGTACTACCGGCTCCTGAGGTTCAAGTCTATTTATTACCCTAAGTGACGAACCCTACTGATCATTAACCAAACCTCTTCTTCCAGAGGATTCCCTTTTTCCCTAACTTCCTCTACCTTTCTGTACCTTTTACCCATACCTCCATCTTTTTCACCCCACGCTCTGGTCCTTTCAACACACCTGCTCTGGGCTTCAACAACATACTGACACAAAGAATGAAAACGAAAAGCACATGGTGCCGCCTGGTCCTATGCTTTTCACTCTGTGGCGCCAGTCTGTGTAAAACAGCTGATATGTCGGCGTTTAATCGTCCAGATTGGGGGCCTCCAGCCAAATGGTTCGCAGCTGCAGCGTCACAGCCAGTTTCTGCTATTCAGGCAGCTGCAGCAAAAGCGAGCGTAGTTCCCAAGGGCGCCACATATCCTTTTAGCCTGGAGAGCACTGATAAGTCCACTATACATAGTGACTGGGCATCTTTTAAAGAGGTGCGTATCATCCCATTACCTATACAGTCTTCCTACTGATGCCACTTTGGTAATAGGGAGCGGCCCTGTCGTGGGTGGCTGACATGGACGTGGATTGTGATGGAGTAAATGAGAAATGCGAGGTAACTTGCCCCCACACGTTTTACCTACCATGTACCCGACCTTCTGACACTGTAGGTAACCAGGGAAATCAAGATGGTCAACCCCAGACTAACTGGGGACACCTGGCTGCTTATGCAGTACCTTACATCGTGATCCCCGATAGGTTTTTAACCTCAAACAAAGAGATCCTACCGGGAAATAATGTTGCTGCTGTGATTTGGTATGTGTGCCCGGTGCAAGTGACAATAATTAGCTAACCCAGCGATTCCTAGCAATAAGAAAATGTATTATGGAATCCTCGGCGACTCTAACGGGGATGAACCCCAGATCACGGGGGAAGCCTCGTGGCTGATGGCCAAGACGTGTTTTCCCGACGAGGGTCTGCAGGGGAACAAGGCGCATTCGGCTCCAGATGTCACTTGTGAGTTCTCTTACATACTTAGCTTGAGAAATAGCTGCTCACCAATTGTATAGATATCGTCTTCACCGGCAGGGGTGCAATTCTCCCAGATGACGCCATAAATGAGAATTATATCACGGACTTTGATACATTGAGGTCTATGGGCGACAAATTAGTCAAGGCTCTTGCCTCAAACTTGGGCTCGGCGTCCACTCCAAAAGATTCACCCGACTCAGGAGCTGCAAGTTTAGGAAATGGACCAAAAGGTACGGATTCCCACAAAAGAAATCGAGAAATACTGTCTAACTGTAGGGGTGCTGCCTCATCTAGTGATGATTGTTGCTCTGGTGATTTGGGCTGTCGCGGTGGTTCCGATTCTGTGAAAGATGATAATAATCGAGGGATGCCTATCAGGTCATGATGAGATTAATTTCTTATTCTTTCCTCTAAAATCCAGATTGCCGGATGCTAACCCTGCTCGGACGATATATGTTCTGATAACTATGATTGCTCTGATTTCCCGTCTGCACTTTTGACGAGTAAAATAGTTATTGGGAAGGGACGTTTGATTATGGCCGACCGACCTCTTCTCGATTTATCTCCGACAGACTGTTGAAGGTTATCTATGTTGGAAGAACGAAGATTGCTTGAGCGAATTGCTCCGGGATGGAGGAAGCAGTACTTGCATTCTCACAGCTTGAAGGTTGGGGTCTGTAGACACAAATCGTGTCTCTCTTGCAATATCTATATGACGGGTATGGGAAATAAAGGGACTAAGAACATAGCAGAAGGAAACAGTGTGAAAAATAAGGGCATCGAAGATGTGGTAAGGGTATTTATGTATCTAATCATAATTCTGGGAATATAAAATCAGAATCTGGCTATTCGAATACTATTTGTCTATGTTTCACCGTCAGCCAAGTAATGCGAACTGATAAGCCACCACCTGGGTGTGTAGGGGAGTGTCTACGGAGATGAACACATATGGAGATATCATAAAATTCGGATGTGCGCCCTTCATGTGGAGAAGGATGTGGTGCGGATGAGATTCATAGCTGCTTAGTTATCTTATTGATTGCTACCTATGCTATCCTTTGTATCGGAAAATTGCCAGAATCAGTTCTTTGACAGTATGGTCCTCGGGCTTAGGAATCGTGACTAGGCCATTCTTCTGCTTGGTTCTCCACTGAATGGACTCCAAGATGCCATAGAGCACTGATAGGGTATTCATGGGAAAACCCCTTGCTTTTCCTTCCTTCAGTGGCCTCCCAACAATATTTTCTAACTCGCAGTACCGTCCTTTCCGTAGATCCACTTGCGTACTTGGTAGGTTATACATGGTGACCGGGTCCATCGTGATCATGAAATCTACCAACTCGGCCGGCAAGTCGTGTCCGCAGGCTTTGGCAGCTGCCTGAATCTCCTCCATCGCTGGCCGAACAAGGTTCTCGAGTGCACCATCGGCAAATTGAATGCGACCTGTATCCAAATCAGTCCCTGCGCAAATGGAATTGAGACTTGCGTTATGCAGGAGTTTTCTCTAATGGCTATATCCAACGTTGGGGTTGTGCCCGGGCTTGCATTTGCCACCCGCACCATATACCTGAAGAATTCTCCAGCGGCATGGTCTTCTTCCACAGGTTTCTTTGTGGGATTCCGGAATGCTCCAACATAAAGTTCGTCGTCGTCTTCGTGAAAGGATCTTTCTTGTTGCAACCTCATGGGAGCCACAAAAGCTGAAACCAGAGGACAAGGGTATCTGGGAAGGCCGCTATAACCGGTTTCTCGATGTTGAGGCCGTTCTGGAGGAGAACAATGATTGGGTAACCAGGTATTACAGCGGGTCGAATGAGTTCAGTTACTGTTGGGGGGATATCCGCGTAATTCTTCCTGGTGCAGATGATATACTTGTAGGGCGGCAACTTGGTGATATTAGGGATCGAGTTTCGAACTGTTCGGTTGAAAGTCAATCCTCCTTTTATGCTTATGTATCTCGTAAGGGGTGAAAGGAGGAGGGCAGGAAATAGAGTTAAGATAAAAAAAATAAGGAAAAATAAAAGAAGAGGGCAATTGAAGTACATACGAACAGTTGGCCGGAACCCTTCTACATCGCCGTGGTCTATTGACTTAATGGAGTAACAATGAGCTTTGACATGTTCATAGTTCGACCGAAGGACAGCTGTGGCTGTTGCTTTTCCACCGGTTTCGAGATTCAGAGCACAAATGGCCCCGATCCCACCAAAGCCTATAAGAAGGACATTGCTTTGTCTTGCATTATGGAAGTTTGTGGATAGAAAAGTTGAAGTCAGCCATAAAGCTCATATATTCTTTTTACATTTCATGACTTTTAACACTCGAGCGGGGATCTAATATAGATATATCAATCAGGTATTTGTCTAGGGTGGTAAGTGTTACTGTCACAGATCATTATCCCTTAGAATATCGGAATTGGACATAACTTACCTATTCGGGTTGTCGTTCTTGGGGATCTACTCGGAGCGCTTCCTGCCTGATTGGCACCCTAAGGACATCTTATCGTATTTGGAATTTTAGATATCATTTATCCATTGACCTTCTATCTTGAGACCGAAGTGGATCCCGGTTCCCCGCTTTTGATCATTTAAACGAGGCAACTCATCCCGTAACATGCTCCATCTGTCTTCCCCATCCTTTCTCTATACCCAATATCTCTGGTATATCCTTCCAAAACACACAGAGTTTTGAACGGGGGGTAATAAGAGGTAGCTTACCTTCACTCTCATGACACCAGGCAGTTTACCCACAATGACCATAACCACCGCAACAACTTCCCGAGGGTCCAAAGCGTCTGCGATGTCCCCCGGGGCCAGATTCCTAGGAGACTGTGGCACATCTCGTAGCCGCCATGCGAAATGTGATGAGAGTCGCCCCCTCATGCCTTGTGTGTCGGAATCTGGGGCTGGTCTTTGGAAAATACGAGATCAGGCTGTTGTTCGATGCTATAGATACTCGAGGATCGCGATGTCATTGGCCTCTGCTTACCGAAGACATGCGTAAGAAAATGAGCGACCAGCTGATAGCTAGCGTCGATCCCCTCCATGTACCAATTGCGATGACAACTCTGGCTCAATTGACCAGCAACCGGGTAATGCACAATCGTGCATCTTCTATGCAATCCTCACTACCGGCGCCTACATGCAGCTCGCCATTTCAATGTCGCAAGGGCCTAGCGAATATTGACGAAAGCAGACGGAGGCATATGCAACAGCAGCACTTAACTATCTGAAGATGGCGCTTCAAGATATGTCAGCTACCCTGAAGAAGAGTAGATATAAAGATATCCTTATTGCACTAATGTGTATGAATACCGTCTCCGTAAGTGACCAAATATTTTATTAATATTCATGACAACATAAAGAGATTAGTGGCAGCAAGTTTGAACCTTACCACCTAATGGGAAACAACAGGCATATCAGGGTAATGATGACCGCATCAGGATGTGCCTCCTGGACTATGAAAATTGGATTCGTTTCCGCGGTATACCGAAGACCCGTAAATGGCGGATGGTTCGTCTGTTGCATCATTGCTACGTTTATCTCCGCGTCTTCTATGAGAGCACATCAATATCGTACTTAAGGGCCTCAGGCGTGCAACAAGAATTGGATGCATCGCCGGATACGGTGGCTTCAATAATCCTTGGCATGTCGGAGACTGCTACTTCTGCTATCGCAAGCGGCGCGTCTCGGAATTGAGCGAGACCTGTCCGATCTAGACAGCGGTGCGAGTATTCTGAACTTTCGACAGTTCTCTTCACGAGCGCGTAGCCTAGAACGATGTATCTGTACCTGAAGACCTCCATCTACACCGTTCTACAGCGAAGGCAATGAGAATCGCCTGAATGATGATGGTACCTTTCAGACTAACACTATATTTGAACATCAGATGGTCTGCTCTGCACAAAGCACTACTAATATTCTTCTACCGGCGGATACACGACGTGGACCCGACTATACCGCAAGATAGAGCCTGGCAGATCCAAGATTCCCTATCGCAATGTGATCACGGCGATGTCCCTACCGCACCTTTGTTATGGGCCGCATTTATTCCAGCATGTGAAGCGCTTGACCCGAAACTCCAAGGATGGCTCATTAAGTGGTTCGATCGATCGTTCAAGGCAAGTGGGCTTCAAGATTTCAACGTTGCCCTCAAGGTAGCCAAGCAGGTGTGGGAAAAAACAAGGCCAGCCTTGAAATACTTCATATAGCGATGCCAGTACTAGCTGGCTGCAGGTTATGCGAGAGAATGATATGAGTCTATTCTGTTTAAGAAGAACGAAACGACATAACCAGAATGTTCATTTTTCTATGATGTGTCATCTCAACTGAAACGAGACCAATCTAAATATTGTAACTTATCGCAGGAATCCCCCACACGAAAGCTCAAGCTCCATTCCATATTCAGGCTAGAACTCATGATACAATGCCTCCTGTTCTGTGTCAGTTGCCACTCGGGCTTACTAGGTCAAAGTTCGTGAACACTTACTGGGTCACTGGTCATTCTAAAGGTGAACTCTGCTGCTTCAGGTTCGATCAACTTCTTTCCTATTCTCTGCATCACAGCAGCATCTACTTGTAGTTGTATTTCAAAACTACGCTCTGCCAACGTGAAGAGATATGATGCCTCATCCACCGTTTCGCCGACGGTCAATAGCCCATGGTTTCGCAGTCAACAGCTTTTCCCTTTGCTCCGAGAAATCCCCCAAGCCGCTCACTCACCTCCTTCTTTAGAAAAACCCCACCAAACTCAGGGTTAACAGCCTGAGCCTCGCGATAGAAGATGGTCACATCTTGATTGGCCATGTCTAGTTGCTTAGCGAAGGTAGTCCAAGCCTTGTCATATATTGACTGAGCGTGGCAGGCAGCATTGATATGAGAACGCCTCCTGTGTAGAACCACGTGGATTTGGAAGTCAGCAGCATTTGGAGGCCGAGAAGTATTGCCACCTACAGGCTCCCCGTCATGGTTGAGAAGAATAAGGTCCGAGACCTTCACTTGACCGAAATGGAGACTGAGTCTATGTCCAGTGTAGCCGCAATAGTCATCGCATAACGATATGGGAACTCAGTGGATCCTGCTTACGGGTTTGTCCAGAAGCAGCTCGGGTTGCTCCGGATCGCGCAAGGAGATATGACCAACCATGCCTTCAGAGAATCCCTTGCGGGCAAAGACCCTGAAAGCGCCGCCCATATGTTCAAGCATCCATCGTCTCTTGTCAACAGCAGCGCTGACTTGTCTCCAGATACGTTCTCGGGTTGCCTCTGAAGATCATCCGCATGTGTACTTAATGTGACTGTAGTGGAAGGCATCGTGGAAATGTGGCAGATACGGCTCAAAATGCCTCAATCGTAGAGACAAATGAAAGCGTAAATTTTTCAACAAAGCATACCAAAGCCATATTCAAGTTAATCTCGACCCAAGTTATAAGATTTGTTGGCAACCCGTAAATACGTGAGATTGACACTTGGGGAAGGATAGGACCGTGTACCAAAAGATTCCCAGACAGATATGGAAACTAGTTACCGAACAAATCATGAATATCACACTTGTTTTCATCTGACGAGATTATTACCCGAGGCTTCCCGTATCTAGGCTACATACCATGGCTAAATTTGGGTTATGTTAATAAAGAAGGTTGGAGAGAGGGGAAGCCTTCCTATCTTGCGTGCCTGATAAACCCCGACCTTTGAGACAAGGAAAAGTGGATCTGGACCCTGATACCAGACGTGAACTTCTCTGATATGATACCACTGGCCTAAGAGCGACTCGTCATTGGGCTAAGTTTCAAAGTTGAACCTTGCTTTATCCTGATATAGAGCTTTGACCCCTCTGCTAAGCAGATACGAGGATCCTCAGTAATGGTAGGTACAAGGTATTACGCATATTATTTATCAGACCTTGATATCAGTTCCTTCGGTGCCAGTGGCTGTTTCCTATGATTAAATCATTGAAAGCCCCTAGCTGAGCGGTCTTCACGATGGCGCTTGTTCCTGAATTGTATTCGATTTCACAGTTTATATAGTGTCAATTCTATTGTTCAGCGGAACATCCGTTTATTTTCCCCCACCAACCTTTCATTATTGTTTAAATATTCGACATGGTGGTTCAGGAAAGTCCGGAAACATTAAAGATCCTGCAGAAGACTTTAGATATCGAGCGTACGACGTCCTGTTCCGAGGTACAAATCGTAAGCAGCAATGCATTGCACACAAGTCGAGGATAAAGTCCCGACATGCTCAAATGATGGCTATTGGCGGTACAATAAGGACGGGCCTCTTTGTTGGAGTTGGGCAAGCCCTAGCCGTGTCTGGGCCAGCGTTGCTTTAACTGGCATATATCACGATCTGTATCCTAGTCTACGGAGTCATCGCCGCTACAAATGAAATAAAAACCTATCTCCCTGTCGGTGGGTGCTCAATGGACTACTATGGGCCCGACACGATTCGTCGAGTCTGGGATTTGCAATGGGCTGGCTTTACTGGTATTCATTTGGCATTCTCGTGGCACATGGAATCACCGCTGCCGCCTTGGTCATTGACTACTGGCCTAAATCTGTGCAGGTAGCTGTATGGATTACCATCATGTTTGTCGTGGTTATTGACCTGAACTTCTTCCCAGTCAAGGTCTACGGCGAAACCGAATTTTAGCTCGCTTCCTTGAAGGTGTTCATGATTATCGGGCTTTTGATTCTCTCGTTCATCCTGTTCTGGGTTGGCGGCCCTGATAATCAGCGCCTGGGTTTTCATGATCGGAAGGACCTAGGTGCAATGAATGCGTACTTAATGACGGGGAATACTGGGCGGTTCTGCGCTTATCTTTATGTCTTATGTTACCCCGTGTTTTCGTTCAATTTCACGCCGGAGCTTCTGGTTATCGCAGCTGGGGAATGAAGAATTGACGGAAGGCTTTACCCATGGCTGCGAAGAGGTACTTCTACCGGCTCATCATCTTCTACATTGGAGACATTCTTGCAATCGGAGTTATCTGCCCCAGCAATGCAGATGGGCTGATGAATGGTTCCGGAATAGCTGTTTCTCCCTGGGTTATCGCAATCAAGAGGGCCGGAATCCATGGCCTTGACAGCGTAACCAACGCCGTGATTATCACATCCGCGTGGTTATCCGGGAACTCCTACCTGTACATGTCTAGCAAGTCTTTCTTTTCGCTCGCAGCTGCGGGCAATACACCGGCTATCTTTACCCGGTGCAATCGATGGGGCGTGCCCCAGTATGCCTTATTGACCAGCTGCCTCTTCGCAATTCTCGCCTATATGAACTGTAGTGGGGTACCAGCGTTGTATTCAACTGGTTTATCAACCTCACGAATACCGCCGGCTTCATTTCATGGATGTGCTGCTGCGTGGTATTCCATCGGTTCCGCAAAGCATGTAACATGCAGTCAATCTCCAAGCCAAGCATCACATATCAATCCAAGCTGCAGTCTTACTTGGGTTGCTTGCAACCCTCATTTTACCGGTATTGCTGCTGTGTAATGGGTTCCAAGTGTTCTTCCTAGGACATTGGACTGTGGCATTCCTTCGTGATTTCGTACGTGGGATTGATCGCTTTTATTGCTTATGCCGTGCATCGCGTCATGCATTGGAAAGAGCCCTGGGTACATAAGCTACAAGATGTAGATCTTGCCTCTGGACTTGATAAAGTTGAAGCCCTCTGCGTTGAAGATGTTGAAGGCGAGTGGAAAACCAAGAAGCCCAAGTTCTGGAGGATCTTGAGCGCGTTGTGGGATTAGATAGATCGTTATTGCAGAGTTATTCCAACAACCAGTCGGGCGAATGCTTTATAAATACGAACCTTTTACTTAAGTAGCTTGGATCTCATCGAGCTACTTATTGCTATGTACAGTCATTCTGTTTCAACTCCTTGACTAGTTTTACCAGCTGCTATTGTTTTTAGTCTCAATTATATAAGTACACCAGGCTTATCCAGTGTTGTTGCTCGCCACTTCCGAAGTCGAACTACTTCAGTTTACGTTCGTTCGCGATCGGCTTGTTTATTACAATAGAATTTGACTCCCATTGTGGCGAACTTGTACTCCAGTCTAGCATACACGTTTTGCAGGTAACTCCATGCTCCCCTCTAAACTACAACTTCGAAAGCCGCCCATTGTGCTCCAAAACCGTCAGATGGCGTTCCGAAATACCACTGATATTCTTGCATCTGTTACCATGGGTGAGTTAGACTCAAATTTTAGCCGCGTACTGGTCCTTCACTGAAGCGCCGACTTACCCTGTAAACATCATTGTCCGTCGAAACTCATCATAAACTTAATGGCCAAATCGACACCGTTTTCGCCATCATACTACGATCATGAAATAAGCGAGGTTGCACAGATGAGAACGAAAGGAAAGAGATTGAAGCACTCGCAGCTAGCCCCTAAATCGGGGTCTGCCCGACATAACACATCGACGCACCCAAAGCGATGGCGTTGAAGACATCTGAGCCCCGAAGAATACTACCGTCTATGGCCAAGGGAATCTTCCCCTTTGTAAAGGGAGCACAGGCTCGTAGGGTACAGGGGTAGCAGGGACCCCATCCAGCTGGCGACCTCCACGATTCGAGATAATGACACCGTCCAGTTTGTAGTCAATGGCCAATTGGACATCCTCAGGGGCACAAACTAACGGGGACGAATATCAGCGCTCTGTAGCTTGACCAAGCATCGGAGAACATTCTTTTTTAACCCGCCTTACCTCCTTTGAGCCAGACCTCAAGTTTTGTGTTCTGCCTTAACCAAGGGATAGTCTTATCCTATTTGATGCTTGGGTCTATCCGATACATGAGCTATTAGTCTTCGTTCATTCTAGGCATTAAACCATTAAACAGCGATACAATGGAACTTTACCATACTCCCTCTCGTATGTGTCCTCAAGACCGATCTCGTTCGCATTGCCCGCAAGAACGGGGAGCCGCATATGTTCGGGAAATTTGAAGTTGTTTCGGGCCTGATTCAAACGATTCCCGAGCAGAGGAAGATCGACACTGACAAACAGTGCCTTACATCATGCCTCTGCAGGAAAGCAAAAGAAAACATTATTTTGGTTTTTTTGTGGCTCATGCTTAATGAAGTACAGAAGAGAGTAACTTTCAGCACGTTCAATAATTTTAGTGGTAACGGAGATATCTCTGAAGAACGAGACCTGCATGGCATAAGGCTTCTGATCATGTTGAGAAATAACCTCTATGCCAGAAGATGACCAGGAGGGTAAAACATCGGGATATTATTCTTAGCAGCGGCCCGGGAGGTAGCCAGCTCGCCGTCTGGATGAGCGCTTTTATGGGCTGAGGCCGGGGCGAATCCAAACGGGGAAGGATACTTTCGTGCCAAGAATAGTTTTGTGATGTATCCACGTCGTTGACATCGCGGAGGACACGGGGACATAATTTGTATGGGGTGAAGGCGGCTGTGTTGTCTCGTAGGCTTTGAAGAAACATTTAGTCTGTTAAGAACTTGTTGCGCATGTTTGTGCACTTACGAGGCCATGTCACCGGCCCCTTCGTTATAATACTGTGATGGACGAGGTGAAGGGCTTAGCATCGATCTTGGAGTTCATTGTTTGATGTGAATCCACTCTTACGTCGCACGACACCCGTAAGTCTTTTCTTCGCTTCCTCTATATTGGATCGTGAGGATTTTGGAGTCCAGTTCTTTGGCACGATTAGACATTGTATCCTTGATATGGAGATTTAATAGACGCTGTCTTCTTCGATTTTCGTGCTTCAGTCAAATGAAATAGTAGAACCGTGGGTGAGTGATGAGAGAAATATTGGAAATAATGCGATTTAGATCCCAGAGACTTATATTACTGGATATACTAGGTGTCTAAATGATATCTACGGACAAAATGCCATTTATTTAGTTGCACGATAACAGATACACAGTAAGTGGACATTTTCGGACATTCCTTAGGAAACAGCTATGCTTCTGGATTGGGATATTAGCCCTAATTCACGAGAAAGTTGACATACAGGGACTTTCCAACCTGCTAGTTGTAGCATGTCGAATATGGATTGATAAGCATCTATGGAAATAGGCTAAGTTAAGATACGATAGCAATTGGGCTGAAGCCTCGCCATTCATAATGCCTCGTCCATATAGTTGCGCGAAGACCTTCCGAAACGAATGAAGAGATTAGGCAAGTCAACACTCCGCATGGGAAGGGCAAAAATCTTGGCCCACTGATTGTCTCAGGTAAGATAGGAAACGGACAATCTCGACCTAAAAATAGTCATGAGTTTTAAATAATAGGTCTAGGGAACCAATGATGAGTTCCAGTTAAGATCATCACAGGCTATGGCACCGATAATCTGCCTGCCTGCCTGCCAGCGCGCCGGCCGTCGACCAGCTCCGGCCCCCTCCAGTCCGTCCGCCACCCCTCTACACAGTACCACCGACCCCACCTGGCCGGCTCAGGTGCGTGCAATCGTTCCGGTGTCCGAAAGTCATTCTGAAGGGCACTGGTTTTCCCACACAAAGTGGGCCACCTCCGCCGCCCCCCACCGACCCAAGTCGCGCGGCCAACTGGCGGGCCCTCCTCCACAGCGATCCCCCGGACAATCCGACAGCATACTACGCACCGAGCGTTATGGCAGCTTCGACAAAGCCTTACATGTATCCGGACAGCCTGGCACCCTTCTCGGTGGCCAGGCGCCATCGGATTATCGGCCGCAACTTCATCTCGCACTTCTAAATGTTCACCGAGTCATTATTGCAGCTGGCGCTACTCTTCGAAATATCGTTAAACTTAACCTTTACATTGTTAACTATGACCCTCAGAATCGTCTCCACGTACGACCTCTTCAGAAATGGCTGGGCACACATGCACCAGCAATCACACTGACACCGGTACCAAAGCTGGCGGCGCCTGACTGGCTCTTTGAGATCGATGCAGTCGTAGCAGCGCCGGAAAATCCCAGCTCATCCATCAGCGAGCACCCTAACCTCCCGCATGCAACCCCCTGAAGAAGTCGACATTGTTGTCGTTGGACCCGATCTGTCTGGATTAACTGCGGAAGAACCTATTATCAATCATGGCTACTCCTGTATTGTCCTTGAAGCCAGAGATCGTGTCGGTGGAAGACCATGGTTTCAAGAATACGATAGATTTGGGGCCTGCAAGGATAAATGATATGAACCAGAGCAAGGTATTTGCTTTTGGTGCGCAGGGCAGGGGCGGAACTCATAGAAGAGAACACCACACGCAACTGCCTGCTTCAGGAGGAGATTGGCCAGACAACCGTATTTGCCTACGGGCAGACCCCAAAGTTGAGTCCTCCTTGCCAAGTCCTCTTTGTCGTCATCATCTCGGGCTTAAGAAGGCTAACACAATTTAGATCACGGAAGACAATGCAAGCCCAAATGGAGGCTGTCCAAGATACGGTCGAAGCAGACTGCCAAAATGCCGACTGCAGCTATCCACACAACCCGGGCACCGACTCGCTTACTTTTCTTGCTTACCTACAAAGTTGTGGGGCAAGCGAGATGGCGATCGCCAACGCATCAGTCTGGACGCGGGCAATGCTGGGCCAGGAGTCTCAGGACATTTAGGCGTTGTACTTTCTGGATTACTGCAAATCTGATGGCGGTTTGCTCCGGATGCTCTCTCACAGAGAGCATGGGGCCCGGTATCTTCGTGTCCGCCAGGGAACCCAGATATTTACCAAAACAATTGCTGCAGATGTACCCTCAGGCACGACTCGACTGAAACAATGCGTCACCTCTTTACAGCAAGACTGAGCAGCACTATGTGCTTGTTGAGTCTAATGGACACCTGATTGAGGCATGCAAGGTTATCGCTTCCATGCCTACTCTAGTGTTGAAGATTATTGGGTTCGAACTACCTTTGCAAAAACTTCTCACGGGCAGTTTCCGATACGGATACTATACGAGGGTAATGCTGGTGTTCCGGTCCGCCTGGAGGGTTGGTTTAGCGCAGTCATTCTGCGGTCCTGTCTCTGTCTTCCGAGATACAAGTAGCCCGGCATATAAAAATGGGTTCTCACTGCCTTCATGGCCGGTGGCAGTGGTAGGGCGTTGTCAGCGCTACCGACCCCTGAAGAACGACATGGCACACTCTTGAAACAACTGGGAGGTCTGTATGGTGACGCAGTTTTGATCAAAAGAGACTTTGGGCAATTGCTGGGGCATGAGCGGAATAGCGAAGGATTGTCTGGATGGGACTTGCCCGTGCCCTTCCCTACCACCAGGAGTCTTGAGTGTGCCGGGGAGATACTCTTCGTGGCCTTTCAAAAACACTCACTTCGTAGGTACTGAAACAGCTGCTGAATGGAAGGGCCACATGGAAGGGGCTGTGCGAAGTGGTGAGCGAGGAGCTTCGGAGGTTATCAGTGTGTTCAGCAAGTCCCGAATGAGTCACTTATAGCGGCATTATATTGAATATAGTCTTGGGACAATGGCGCGAGCGAATATAGATTGATTACTGATCATTTTGGTTAGAAAGATGGTCGCTTAGATGAGATCTAAACCAATGGTTTCAGCAATCTTTTACCGAGTATGCGGGTGATAAGAAGCAGTACTTTGTTGTTATAAGTGTGAGAATATTCGGAGCTAAACAAGTGCTGCCGATCTCTCGAGGCGAAGTGAACGTGTCAGTGAGCAATGCATACAGGGCTCGCCTTGTGTTATAACTGTAGATAGAAGGGCTGGACCGGTTTGAGATAACAAGCGAACATACCCCTTCTGGAGGCCTTGGGCATCCCTAAACACGGAGGTTCATGGCCCAGGAAAATGACGCAGTCAGTGGAAGAAGGCTCGATAGAGGATGATATTTGCGGTAAGTTCGAGAATGAGAAAGCACGCTGTGAAAGAAGCGCCAGTCGATTGCACGGAGCCCGCCAGGTAAGGAAATGTGAATATAGCTAGAATACAAGAGGAGCCAAGCCTTCATTAAAAGGTGCTACAAACTAGATTTGATTTCTAGTTTCAGTCGTGCAGACGCACTGGTGGAACGCTGTCTCAAACGCAGGCGCGATTACCAAAAAAAAGGGCTGGAACTAGCAGTGCCGTGAGAGTTTGTCACGATCTTCCCGAACCAGGTCAGCTATTGTTCGCAAGACTTGCTTTTGCCTTTTTTTTTTGTTTTCCTCCTTTTGACTTGATTTATGCGTTAGGATGTGAGGGGCGCAAGAGAGCGAGCTATCCATGTATTCTCCGTACAGACGTGAAACTAACACGGCGTATGCAGTCGCTCACATCTTCTATATGCTGCCTCTAATTACAATGAGCATTCGCATGTACTCGCGAAGTTGAATCATGAAGAGCTTATGCGCAAATGTTAACAAACTCTAACATCTATACATGTAGATCTATTCCACAAACCATCAAAGCGAAGAAGCGACAGCAGCACTGAAAAAAAGAAAAAAAAAAGGATAGCTCGAGGTGGGAACTGTCTCGGCATTATCACGATATCCATCTAAGAATAGGGCACTCCATCGCCAACCTGCTTTCCGGTAGGATAGTCACCGAAACAAGCCACTTGGTACTTGGCATTCTCCTTTAGTATGGGGACGCCACTCAAAAATCCATCGACCGGGCAGAAGCCATTCTGGGAACCCTCACATCCAACAAGACCGTCCATGGGTAGCGGAGCATCGTTCAGCACAAAGCGGATATACTTCTTTGTGTCACGAACAGACTCTAGACGAGGGTTGACATAAAGGATTGGATCCAGAGTATTGAAGGAGACATTGCGAGGGCAGGTCCAGACCTCGGACATGAAGCGCGCACCGAAGGGAGTCAAGTCACTGAGGGCAAATGTCCGGTTGGGGGCCGCGTGGTCCACGTGGATCGGAAGACCATGGGAGCCGTACTTGAAATGTTCAAGGCCAAGAGCAGAGATGACGGAGAGAATAATATCATCGTGTGACATATCCATGTAGAATGGTTGGTTCATGGGAAACTGAGCGGTGTTGTCATTATAGGTGTAGTTGATGCTAGTGTCACTGGAGTGGATCAGTTTGCCCTCAAGTCTGGCTGCGAGTTCGAGGACGTAGCCGATGCCCTGGGCACGACCTGTCGGGGAGCCGAATGCGAAATTGCCATAGTACTGGATGTCGACATTGTAGGCAAAGTCCTTCCACTCCTGCTCGGTAAAGAGAGAGCAGAAAAACGAGCCTCCTAGACTCGTGTGCTCGTAAACACAAAGGTTTTGCATTGCGAGTACATCATAAGCCGTCAGATTGAAGTCTTTGGGAAGGTAGCTAGCGAGACGAGAGAGAGCATTCTTGGTGTACCGAGGAATGAACACCCGAGCAGATTCATCCCTGATCCGGTGATAGTCAGCTAACTTACAATACTGTGGCGTATGAAGGAAATGGGATTGTAGAATCACTCACCCAGCGGTCTTGTCCCCAAGGCAAGAAACGTAAGAAGCCAGGGTATTATTGAAAAAACCTTCTGTTTCTGGGATAACAACCAAATCATACTGGTCATAAGAACTATTGGCACCACTGTTGCCGAAGAACCCACCTAGGTCATTAGCTCAGACGACTTATCTCCAGGAAATCATCAGGTAACTTACTGAGCCACCAACGGGCACTCTCCAGGATACGTCCCTGGGAAGTTGTTCGGAAAACGGGCTTTGGCCGAGCTGTGCCATTGGGATAGATATTTAGGGACTCGTTCCAGGCCGCAACATCATCTCGACCGGGACGGTACAGCAGTCTACCATACTTGATCCAAAAGTGGGCCCCCGATGTGTCTTCAGTGGCAGCACCATTTTCCATCAAGGTATTTTCTCCAATAACATACTCCCAGTCGTTCAAGAATTTGAGAGGGCCTTTCGCTACTGGCTTGCCCGGGTGTGTCTTGGCGTAGTTGGCCAGTTTGGAAGCAAAATCGACCATACCTTTCCCATCCAAAAGATTACTGGTAGGGAACCGCTCGGCATGGCGATGAAGCACATGAACTTGTGACAGCTCACAGCCCTGTGGCATACCCTTGGGAATACCGAAACTGGGCGCATTTTTATAGGGACTCAGGTTGGCCCAACTCTTGGTCATGTCAAAGCCCGATTTATAGCTGGCACCTGTTGCTTCAGACGCAGGGCCAGATGAAGTGGGCGCAGCATGGGGTGCCGCGGAACCCATGCCCGCCAGAGCAGTCAGGCATACGCCAATGGCAAGGTTTTTCATGGCGTGAGGATTATAACGATTCACCAATCCAAAGAGAGCCTGCGCAAAGATATTATAGCGATTCTTGTCGTACAGCTTGACTGAAGCCTGCGAGGCACGGCATCTTTTATAACAGTTTTTCACACAACATGTGACAACTTTCTCTCTGGAGCTCTGTTCGTATAGGGTCTCAACAGCCCAAGGTGCCTCCGCTGATCAATAGGTATGTTCCGAATATCCCGCATTTTCGTCTCCACCAGTGCATCTGTGACTAATATGAATGGGATGGCGGGTGGACCGAATGCAAACCACTGTAAAGTGTACCCTTTTATATCATCGTGAATGTATCACAGGTGTCAATCGCTTACTCCAATTACCATCAATAAGCGCGACACGTTCAGCGCCATGCAAGATATCGATCTCCTCGCGATGTTGCGTGTTTCTTGATTCGAGCAAAGTCCAAGGATGCCATCCGCGGATTGTGCCCGGCGAAAGACCGCCAAGAAGTCTCCACATGGGGTAACTTCCCACGGAATTTCCTCTCCGTTCTCCACATTTCTTGTAAGGCAAGGTCATTAGGGTTACATTCGAAAGGGCTGGCGAGAAGAAAACAGCGGAGAACCATGGCATCATCGGGGTGGTTAGACCGATGCCTTTCGGGTCTGCGTTTGGAGGTTATGACTTTGATGCGGATGATTTCCCAGATGGTCCTCCCCTGATTAGAAGTCCCCTTTGTAGAAGGAAAGAATACGCGACCCCGGAGTTTTCTTACCTGCGGAAACCAAATTGCAGATGAATTATAAAACTCCATCGAATATATTTGACATCTTTTGAAAAATAAGCACATACGACCATAGGGTGTGGAAAACAGGGCTTCCCGTCCGCTCAGCCGTACTTAAGCCACACGCCGGCCGGTTAGTAGTTGGGTGGGTGACCACCAGCGAATCCCGGCTGTTGTAT